>QKQZ01013291.1:0-25326 GCA_003595255.1 Solenopsis fugax
GTCTCTCAGACCCACAAATGTGTTTCCGTATTTTACAAAATCGGTGTGTTTAAGGGTTAATCATAAATGAACCATCGTTTGTCAATGATCGTGAAATAAAAAGCCAATTTTTTTATTTTTTCGGTCGTAGATTTTATCAAATTTATTTTATATAAAATAAATTTGAACAAATTTACTTTATATAAAATAAATTTGAACAAATTTACTTTATAAATTTTTAACGATATTTTATCGAATTTATTTTTAATTATACTACTTACTATTAACAATGTAATTTGTTTCATGAATAGTGTTTAAATTATTTATATAGCGAGATATTCTTAATATGAGTTCAAGTGACAAATAAATCATAAATCATAAAAATACATTTTATTGGATATAAATGAACTAATAATTTTTATAATTATTTTCAGGGGCTACTATCCCCATGCTTGGCAGCGATTTTCTTGCAACCACTTTAAGTAAGTAACCAATAATAAAAATTTAAATATAAATTAAATTTTCTTAGAGTTCTAGTCTTCTATTTAAAATTACTTTCATTATTCATTTTTGCTCTGTTTTAAATCAAGATTACAAATAGTGAATTTAATATCAATATATCAAAATGTATCGATACGAAAAGTTGCAGAAGATTATTTCAAAAAATGAAATTATTTCGAAATATTATTTGCTTTAAATATTTATTGCTTTTATTCGTGTTTTATCGCATTTTTCATGTTGCTCATACCAATTAAATAAAATTATATTGCATTAGAATTTCACTTTAATGTTTCGTAACGGCTCAATTGGCCCGATAATTATGAGATCGTAAATGAATGTGATATTGTATCTAATTCTGATTTTTAATTACATTGTAGAATGACATTTTGCAACATGAATGTGAATAGTTATTTCCGATGTATTTTTGCTTGCTGAATAAATCCGTTGGTCAAAGTTGACAATTTTGAAAAAAATAGCATCAAAGGGATCAAAAATGACAAATCCTTAAAATCGTCATTTTTTTCAAAATTGTAACAACCAAATCTGGACAACGAATTCGTGTTTAGCAGGCAAAAATCAAAAATGACTATTCACACTCGTGATGCAAAAATAGGTCAAATTTTGTTCACTCGTTTTACAGTATTATTGATAATATAATTTACTGGTTTTAATATGGACTTTTCATCGCGTTCATTTACATTTTATAATTTTTATTAATGTTTTATAGTTATAGTGTGTAATTTAGTTTATACTTTCAGAAAATAATTTTAGTGTTCTTGATTTTTGGCATGAAATTTGTAGATTTTAAAATTAGTTTTTGTGTCGTCAAAATTATTGATATCTTTTTGATTCGAACGAGTGCGGTGATTACTTGCGACTAGAGTTTCTCAAGTCAAAGTTAAGACATTAATAAAGATTACATAACAGGAAGATTATCAAATATATTATTTACAAATATTACTTTTAGAATAATTACTGAAGAGATTATAAGTTAAACTTACGTCAACATTCACTAAACTTATCATCACATACATATTGGGCTGGGACAAAAGTTCGCAGTGTTATTTATAACTGAAATTCAAATACCATAGATATTTGTACATAGTTTTATTTAACCACATATGTGTATGAACTACGATACGATATGAACTTTTGTTCTAACCCAATACTGTTCTGAAAATGTGTTTACGATTTACATATAAATAATATTAGGCACCAACTCTTGATTGAAGCCGTAATTGATGCTTCTTTAGTTATTTGGGTGATGACATTTAAATGATTTAGTTTAAATAATTATTGTCCAATACTATTCTCTTCTGTTTCATTTATATGCTTCTGCTTTATTGCATATGATACGGATGATCATTATTCCGGGTTTTAACTCTTATTTGAAGAACTCTATCTACGAAGTAACGTTTACAGAACCACCCCTCGAGCATGGGCTCGAGCAGAAGATCTGGCTCCGGCGGGAGTCGAGCGAACGCTGGCATTCTCAAAGAGCGCGCCAACATGTCGTTCATGCTGGTCGTCATGTTCTTTGCCGTGTTCGCTCTGATCGTCCTCACGGAGATATTCCTGATCGACGAGAGGCGCGGCGTGAGCATCAGCGGCACCGGCGTACTCGGGGGTCACAGAAGCGGTCATCGATTGCCAGCTGCGCCCGATCGTCCAGATTACGGAGAAATAGGAGTAAGTGCCCAGGGAGAGAGAGAGAGAGTGAGAGAGAGAGAAGCTATTCCTCACTATCTCGACGATTCACGTAACTTCGTATCGGCTGATTCTGTTACGGCACGCGGCTCCAATTGCTCTTCCCTCTTTCCGATAAATTCATCTCCATCTTTTCACGTCCATATCACTCTCTAATAACTTTTCTCGTCATTCGCGAATATACTCGCGTAAAAGTTTTAAACTACTCGTCTGAAAAATTGTATTTTTTTATTTATTAAAAGTAATTTGATATATTAAAATAACATACAACGAAAAATATTATTCTACAGTTTAATAACAAAATATGGCTATTTTTATTTATTTTTTTATATGCTTACTGTTTTGAGTATTACGATTACACTCTTTATTTTAATTGTACATATATTTTTCCTGCGTGTACTACTTTCAAAGTTATAATTTTTCATTTATGTTTAGTAAAATTTTATTATCTTCTTGAGTTTCCTATAAATCTTATAATTTTATATAAATATACATGGCATTATACTTTTTATCTTATTAAGTTTTTTAAATTTATTTTTTATTATTCTTAATAATCCTTCTCGGTTTTGGAATGAGAAATGGGATCGTTGACTTTAGTTTATACGTTTCTCTTTCTTTACGAGAACACGAACAAAGCAAACACACACATAAAGCAATAGTGGTAAGTGAAAAAAAAACTCTAGTGAAAAGGCCGAAAAACTTTACTTACCATGTACAACATCGATTTCTCGAGCGTACGCCTCATTCTTTTCCCCACCTTTCTCTTTCTTCGTCGATATCTCTACCTGCTATATAGTTTATGCACCCTTTGCGTCTAGTACCGGACAATGATTCACGCGAACCCCCGAGAACTTTGAAGGAAAAATAGCTCCGCACAGCAGCTTGCCCGAACGACGTTGCTCCAACGTGGTTCGGAAAAGACATACGACCGCAGTGGAAAAGTTTAACCGGATACGAGCGAGCGACCACCTGACAAATTAGTTTGCCCGATCCCACGGAACTTTCTTCATCCGTTTACATCTCCCATCGCGATATCGCGAGAAAAGCCCGAGTATTTTAAAACTCGTCTCGCAAGTTGTCCGTTCTAAGAATCTTTGAGTTTTAAGACCTGACTCGATTTTGAAGGGACTCTGAAGAGGCAAGCTTATTTTATAGATTATTAATAAATCGTATTAATTGGGTTTAAAAAAAATTTTTTTTGCTTTAAAATTTTTAAGTAACGAAAATACTGCTTGAAACTTCAGTGTCACAAATTAAGAACTAGAATTTTGTGGGGAGGATTCAAATTTAATTTTTTTTTCTCGTTTTTAAACTCTCGTTAAATAGGTGTCATTTTACAAAGACATTTTGTACTATTTTGTACATTTCTTAAATATAGATATATTATCAATATATTGTAGATATACTATATTGATTGTCATGTAATATTAAATGAGTTGTACGTAATTTTGATGTCCCCAGGCTGAAGATTACGCCGGTTTGAAGGGTAGTTTTGACGAGCACGTCGGGTTGCTGGTGCGCGGGGAGAATGGTGGCCAGAAGACGGTAATTCACCCGGATCCGCGTGGCTTACCGAGCTTACCACCTAGCTTGGAAGCTCATTTACCGCAGTTGGATCAAAACCTAAAAGTCACACATGCCGAATGGTTACCAGTCACTAATACGAGGTTTGTTCATTTATGTATGATGATCACGTAACTAAATTAAGGATGCTTGATTCTTTTTATTTTTGAGTTTAAGTTTTTCAAACCGCATATTAATATAATAAATAATGTTTTAAGATATATTGTTTCTGCAGCTTCGTTATTAATTTTATTGCTCCTTAGGTTTAAAATAGTCCTTTATATCAAGTAGTAAAAAATTCATAGATACTCCAAGATACAAAATAAAGAATCTTTATAAAATTCACAATAAAATCTTTATTGCCTAATATTTTATTTAAAAAAAAAATACACAAATTGTCTTGCGTGATTATCAAATATATAATTTTATTTAAAACACTGTAATAAATCAAATTGGGCTAATTGTTATTTATTTTAATTTTATTCGCATGCAGAAGGCCTATTTATTGAAAATTTACTTTTATTTTTATACAGTTTTGCTTTACTATTTTATATATCCTGCGCATCTTAAATTATATATGCCTCATAAATAACATAAAGTTTTAACCATTAGTTTAAATCACCCCATATTCTGGTCACACTGTTAAATAGAGGTAATGAGATGTGTGTTTGGTCTAGGTTCAAATTTTTCGTTTATTCGGCATATTTCGACAACAGAGTTAGCGGCGCGGGTACGCCAGCTGGCAAGAGTCAGGGTGTAGTACGTGTGATTAGCGCTACTAAAACCAGAGGACCGGAGCGTGTCTGGTGTAGACTCTGGTACCGACAGCAAAACGGCGCAAACGTCACTGCCTCGGTAACAGTAGCTGCCAAAGTTAAGGTATGCTCTTCAGAGAAATAATTTTGGTTTAGAATATCTAACTAATCCAAACACGAAAAAACAGCGCCACAACATTGTCTCTGATATTAATATTTTAGTCACCGTTGCTTTAATAATATTTATAAAAAATCTGGTTTATTAACTCCGTATAGAAATTTTAAAACATAATACAGGAAAATTAAAACCTTTAATTAAAGGGTTTTAATTTTTGTAGATAAAAATAAAACTATTTTAAAAGTTGTAAAAAAAAATAATATTGTATTTAATGCAGAAAACAGAGGAAAATATTTGAAACTCGTAAATTATTGGAAAAAGCTTTTTACGCGAACTGAAAGAGTGGCATAATAGAGATAGGTATGCTAAATGATGATAAAATAAAGATATGCATTTTGTTGTTTCAAATAACGTTTTTCAGAAATAATGTAAAAGATACAATATTTTATTTTTATTTCTTAATTTTAACCATAATTTAGTTGTAACATTTTACATGCATGGATATCTCTGTATATAAACTGGAGGATAAAAATAATTTAAAATATTATAAACGAAAAACTATTTTCAAAACGTTCACGAAACTTTTAGAATATATTAAAGACTTTCAAAAATTGTTTATATTTTAAATATTTATTAAATAATATAAGCTATTTGAACCTTTTTGAAATAATATTAACTATTTAATATATATTCGAAATAATTCGATGTGTCTTGAACACATCATTATTTTCAGGTGATTCGGGAGAATTGGAATCTTAAGTATAGTGCCTGCTTCGTGATATGTCCGTTGCCTAAAGAATCCCCGACGACGGATCAGGTGCCGGAAGCAGTCAGCGTCGTGGCGAGACTGCGAGCAGTCCCAACGAATCGTATCCTCATACAAAATCGTTTCGAGAGCAGGACGAACGACAAGGAGGCTTTGGCTGTTTGCGTCAAACCTTTACACTATTACTACAATAGGGTATGTTGTTCAGATAAACGGCACCGTTAAATAATCGATGACCATTATACCAGTGGACACGACTATGTAATTTATAGACCTGTGCATTAAGCCTCGTACATCGTATTTACTCGCGCTTATCGCTTTTGTGTTTTGCTCCTACTCATTCCAATGTAATCTATGCAAATTTTTTGTTTAAATCCATTTGTTATTATTTTTGCCTGCTTATTTTTTTAATTTAACGAAATAAAAGTATTCTACTTGATACAAATATTTTCAATTTTTCTTTATTTTTTGTAATTATTTATGTTAAATAGGTTAATTTAGATTTAAATGATTTTTAGGAGAAATTATAATATATATTTGAAAATAAAAGCAGAAATTATATAACATTAGAAAAACATACAATTCTAAATGTATATAAAAGGGAATATATATATATATATATATATATATNATTAGAAAAACATACAATTCTAAATGTATATAAAAGGGAATATATATATATATATATATATATATTTGAATTATATATATAAATTCATAATAGAGTAATAATTTGAATAAATGTTATATTATGCATTTGTAAAAATTTTTGTAATCTCTCCATATGGGAATTTTAAAACGAAACAAATGATATGAGATATAGCATAATACAACATTCCGTATCTCATATGTAATATGTATTTGTAAAAATTTTTATAATCTATAAATTAGCATTTTCCATGACACATTACGTGAGGATAAATAATAAAATAATCGCAAGTATATTATTCGAGTGTAAATGTTCAAATTCTAATTCATGTTTCATTAGTATGTCTCTCTTTGATATTATTGTACTAGTGCAAATAATAATTTAAATATTTATCTGTTGTACTTTGCAACATAGCGACGTGATTGTGCATATATTATCAACATAAAATACATCCGGATAAACAAGTTTATTTATCTCGATTCTATTTATTTTTCTGTGAAAACTTTGGATATATCTGTGGAGAAACGAATGTATTACGAGATACCTCATATTTTGACATGTAAACCTGTTTGATATTTATAGGTTTTGCAATTGGTGGAATTTATCGAGTTGCACAGACTCCTGGGCGCTACCCACGTCACTTTGTATAACGACACTGTAGGCGCAGCAGCCGGTTGTGCGCTAAAATATTACGAGAACAAGGATCTGGTTACGGTGCTACCGTGGCATCATCTCGACATGATTTCCCAGCGGGAAATTCGCACGGAGGGTCTCTTCGCGGCGCTTAACGATTGCCTTTACCGATCTATGTACAAGTATGAGCATGTGGCGCTCGTAGACCTTGACGAGTATATTATACCAAGGCATAATGATACTATAATAGATCTTCTACGGTACGTCACATGTCTTTATGAATATAAATCATCTAATAATATAGATCATATAACACAATTGACATATAGCATATTTAGGAAGATTAAAAAATTATACATTTTAAAATAATTAAATTTACCAAATTACATTTATTATTTTTGAATCAACAAATACAAAATAATACTGTAAATTAACAATAAAAAATAATTACTTATTTTTAACTTTTGCTCATTCTTATTATTGTTAGAAGTCAATTCCAAATCTTTATCCTTAAAATTTATTCTTAATCTAAATAGATGAATGTGATTCATAAAATTTTACCAAGGCTTTAGATAATCTCTGCAATTATTTGTATATGAAATATAAAGTTATGTCAAAATAGATCAAATTTTCAGTACGAAATATTTCTCAGCATTTCTTCTTTTATTATACAGGGTGTCCCACAACCCGTAATTGAAATTTTAATAACGTATTCCTTACTTAAAAATAAGACGAAAATCCTAATACGAAAATGTCGAGGCTATAATACTTTTTAAATTAGAAGTATTTACAGTAGGCGAATCAGGTAGTATAAAGATCGCGCGCTCAATGACGGTACAATGACAATGGGTGCTCTTGCACTTTTGTAATCTTAAATTGTTACATTGAAATAATTACGATGATATTGAAATGCTTCATTGATTGAATCATATTTAAACTTAATTTAGTACATTGTATGTGCATTGTACATGTCATCATATAAAAATATTTATTACAGGATATTAAAAATAATTCTAATGAATTGCCAAAATTCACATAATGCCAATGATTCACAAGATAGATAACTTCAGAGAAGAGATACATGTATGTTATACAACTCGGCAATACTGAAAAATGTGTTGATAAGAACGCGAAATTCTTTGACACATAATTACATTTCCATTGATATGAAATAATATTTCATATCATTACATCATACTGCAAGATTTATATTCTCCAACAGGCATATTGTGCAAATATTATTATATAATAGCATCATGAATTGACGAAAATTTTGAATAATTGTGCTAAGATGATTTGGTTATAACGCAGCAGTTTTGTCGAAATAAAGTTTTTAAATAATATTCATCAAAAATCAAATAAAGGAATATACAAATTTTCAAGAATTTCGTCACTATTCGGTGATCGTTTTATTTCTACATTTTCTTGTGTATTTTTCTTTGTAGAAACCTAAAATCATCGCGAGAATAACGCCACACTTAAGAAAAAATTGCTATATTGAAATAAAGTGAATAAATCATTATTCGCATCGTTATGAAACCGTTGTCAATTATGCTTCAATAATTTAGAAATTAATTCAAAATTGGATCAAATCGAGTAATAATGCACTGCAAACCGTTAATTGGATTACATTTTTCTTTATAACATAGAATTTCGTGTACTTATCACATTTTTCATTAAGTATTGCCGAGTTGTATGACATACATGTATCTCTTCTCTGAAGTTGTCTATCTTGTGAATCATTGACATCTCGTGAATATTGATAATTCATTATAATTATTTTTAATATTTTTATATGATTATGACATGTACAATGCACATACAATGTATTAAATTAAGTTTAAATATGATTCAATCAATGAAGCATTTCAATATCATCGTAATTATTTCAATGTAATAACAATTTAAGATTACAAAAGTGCAAGAGCACCCATTGTCATTGTACCGTCACTGAGCGCGCGATCTTTATACTACCTGATTCGCCTACTGTAAATATTTCTCATTTAAAAAGTATTATAGCCTCGACATTTTCGTATTAGGATTTTCGTCTTATTTTTAAGTAAGGATTACGTTATTAAAATTTCAACTACGGTTGTGGGACACCCTGTATATATCACGCATTTATTTATTCACTGGTTCTGTCTAAGCAATTCGTGTATGCAAGTCGAGCTCTAATCTTGTATCACAGTGTGTTATATTTTTGAAAACTTTAGATTACTTCGTAAATACTTGAAAACGGCTGACTTTTACGTGAACTTTTTCACTCGAAGTAGTAATGTTAGGAATCGTTTTATAACTTCGTGAATTATCATGCAACATTTGCGACTAAAATTAATTTCTTTGCGAGTAATTTGATTTTATGAATTTGAATCTGGGTTTAAAATAAGCAATATTAATTCTGTAATGAAACGATTTCTAGATGGATGGGAAATCGAATCAACATCAAGTCCACAGGCGCATTTTCCTTTCAAAACGCCTTTTTCTACCTACAATGGGCTGACGATCCATTCGTGGCGACCAGTCGTACTCCTACTGAAGCTGGTTTGATCACTCTAAAGAAAACACGGCGCCGGACCAAGTTGCATCCGCACAAACAACGCTCCAAATACATCTGTAAACCGCAGGACGTGGTAGAGGCGGGCAACCATTTCGTCTGGGAATTTATTCCGGGTCATGGAACCCTGAACGTACCCTCCGATGCCGCCATCCTGCACCATTATCGTGTCTGCGAGTTTGGCGGCGATGACTGCATCAAAACACAATCGACGGTCGACAGAACGGCCTACAAATATAGAGAACGGCTCGCCACGAATGTCGACAAAACGTGGACGGAATTGCGCGCCGAGTGCTCACTTCCGGAGCTTGATCCGGTTCCGGCGTTGACCCCACGAATCAAAGCCAATCCACTCAGCAAGTCAGTCAGGTAGCGAAAAACCATTGTCGAGATCCTGTGGGACATTGGCAATTTCACCGGTACTCCGAAAGTCGCGAGGACCTATTTCTACAATTACGGCGGTCCTTAGTCTTCTCAAACTGAGCTAGGCGAATTCCCGTCTTTTTTTATGAAACTCTCAACTCGGACATGTTTTTAAATTTGCGAAACTGGAGAATACGCTTACCAACGAGATAATAGAGATTGTCGTGAGAAAAAGAAGAAACGAGACGCGAATTAATCATATTTTTCTACGTGTAACGGATCCTTGAATGATTAGCGAAATCTGGAGACAACCTGCCAAGTCTATCGAGTTTGACACTACACGGTGGTGCTTCTCTCTTACTGTTTTATACGGACTCTTGTATCTGTATCTTGTAATTCTTTCGTTCATGCAGCGCAAATGTGATTGTCTGCGACACAAATTGTATTATCGTTAAGAAAGATTGTTACGGAAGGCCTAAATCGCGGGCTAAAAGAAAGCAGTTGGTGATAAACAACGCGAGCAACACTAGATATTATTCCTATTGTACCGTTATATTTCGAGGGTAAACCTTTTTTTTTAGATACTTGTAAATTCACACAATGTATCTTATGCATATCTATAGAATCAATAATTAGCATAGTGATATATGTATAATATGTATTTAGGACTGTTAGAGATTAAATCTGCAGAGACAGCCTAGAGAATACAATACATGCTCTCGAGAAAACTCGAGAATTACTTCAGATGCAGTCCATTGAAAATTTTGTAGTCATTGAAATCTAACTTTGACAAACTACAAACTTATTTGGACAAAAAGACATCAGTTAGTACACTTCACGGTTTTATAAATTTGATTTAGTTAAAGTAAATTTACTTGTTTTTACATTCATATACCATATCTTTTTATACATCCATACACAAAAGTATAAAAAGTAAATGGCTTTGTGATACAGTAATTGTTGTGCAATTCGTCCGCGTTTGCAATCGTCTCTAGTCGAGAAGCTCTGTCAAAAATGTCATATAACGTAAGATGAATTTTTTTTTTATATAGATAAGTAACGTTTTAAAAAGAGATAAACATGAAAGATGTTAATTTTGCCGCATAAAATTCTACGATTATTGCCTGATCTGTCATTGTTAGCGATTATTTAAAAGTAAACATCGAAAATTTCAATTGACATATGTACAAACAAACAGGTCGACAATGAGAGTGAAACTGCACAAGAGAATTTAATAGAAAGATAAACCGCAATTGTGTGTCAAATAGATACAATTTACGTGATGATAAAAAAAAAGATTTCTGGTGAAAACTGAATCAGTGCTCTTCGTAATACCGAATGTTGTGACAGATGAGCGTAGCAAAGTCTTTCTATTTATTTATTAATACAAAGAATTGTTTCTTACGCACACGCAAGTTTATGTATATATGTGTATACACGCATGTGTACGTACATGTGACACGTACATGACATGTAAAATAGTCATAAGGTAATACATGTGATCAATGCTGAGCTACAGTCGACAATGTGTCGACATTGATTATGTTGACGAAATTAATAAATATGACTACTAGGACAATATGTACTTTTTAATTTTCTTGAATTTCCATAGTATATTATTTAAACTATAAACTATAAACTACGTTAATTATTACTTATGTATTATTTAAATAGAAATAAGAAATATTTAAAAAATTATCTTTCAAAAAAAGACTGTTAAATGCATGTATAATATTGAAAAAATTTTATTTAAAAATCGCTGTTTTAATATAAATTTTACTGTACAACAGTAGTAAATTCGAAATTTGTAAAATTTTGTAATTTAAATTGAAGGAATAATGTATTAAGTATATTTTATTTGTGGAAATGTTATGTTACAAGATTATATTTAAAAGTATTAAAATAATTTAATGTTTTATAAAAAAATAATAAAAATGATAACATTAATCAAAAATAAGAAAAAATGCAAAACTTATTGTTATGTAATAATTTTGCATATTGTAAAATAATTAATTAAAAAATCTTTAATAATCAAAAAATATTTTATTAATAATTTTTATTCTTTATAGCCACATGAAGACAACTTTTGATTGGTATAATATACCTATAGTGCCAAGTATTTTACATTGATTTTTTTACTTTTAATTAAGCTTATTTATTTTATTGATTACTGTTTATTTCTTTAACTAATATTAGCATTTAATATATAAAATTATAAATAATCGGCAGAGATTACATTATATACATTAAAAATCATCATCCGAATGCCTTTCTATTTTACTGACTGACTGCTTTTCTTGAATGGCTTTAAGATTATAATTGTCCGTCGCACCCACAGAATTTAAAAGATCTTCATCGTCATCATCATCGAGATCGCCGTCGATCAGTAAATCACTATCGCTATCTAGCGAGCCGTCGCTATCATTTTCCTGGATCGTACCCCTTTGCCGTCCAGACATACTACCGTAAATGCGCCGCTGGGTATATTGCATTTTTGAATGCGCTCTTCCAGTACCTAGAATATTTTTAATTTGTTATTAAAGAACATGGAAAAAAATGTATCACTTCCTTCATATATATTTCTCCATTCTATTCTTTCAAGTATTTTATCGATTAGCAAGTGATTTTCAGAATTACGGTATTGTGTATAACGTGCAAGTTATTTTCTATTATAAAAATTATTACTTGGCTTGACAGTGGATTGACCAGATTTTTCTGCCGTTGTGGCTTCCGGATTTGTAAGAGGAGTAACGAGAGATTCTTGAAGATTCGTAGCAAATATGGAATCATTCCCTTCCATCATGCTCTCGAAATTCGTATCCTCGGCTCTCATTTGTTCCAGTTGCTTCTTTGTTGCAGCTTGCCTGCAATTGAGATTAATAATATTATGTACTTATATCGTCATTTACTTGTATGCTATTAATAATTGTATCATTTTATTTTGTTTTATATCTTTATGTTGTTGACGAATACCGTCTTTCAAATCTTTCTTGTTCCATCTTAGCTGTGTCTTCGTACAAGTGTTCCAAGTAAGCTAGATACCGGAATTTCTGTAAATAATCATCGTACAAAGCTCTTAACTCGACTTCGAGCTTCTCAAATTCCTCCATGAATGCCGGACGCACTTTTTTCAATGTATAGAGTCTCTTTTGATTCCTATCGAGTTCTGTTTTTCGCCTCTCGATTCTTGCATCCAAGTTTTGTTCTGTATCCTTCAAAATTAAATTATATTTATCAATTAATAAAATTATGCTATTGCATCACAATGAGACACTTTGTAGAAGTCAAACAAGCAATTTTAAACACAAGAACTATTTTATCAGATAAAAAATGTTTACCTTGACATTGTCGATTTGCTTCTTCGTTTCATTGATCTCTTTACGCGTGTTCTCGATGACCTCCTTCAAAGCTACTTCTATTTCCGAAGTGTCAAACTGCCTCGCAATTTTGGTATTACGAATCTCACGAAGTTCCACTTCTCGGCCGAGTAAGTCGAAGAGGGTCGCCCCGTTGATAGTTAACTGGCTCGCCAGGTGTCGAGTTGTTTTCAGCTCGTTAATTTTATCGGATATGTCGAAATCCACCACGTTCTGATTACCGCCCGATTGATTTTGCTCAGTACCACTACTGCTTTGCGCGTCATACAGCAATGTGGCTATCTTCAATATCTCCTTCACCGCATAACCGTCGGCTTGATATAACTTCTTCGTATTTAACTTAACATTTGTCTTCAATGCCTAGAATGCATAGAATTAGCACGTATTATTTAATTATGTTAGCAGGTTCTGCTGGCAAAAGACAAGCTTAATGTAGATGCTGCTATATATTCTACTTGAATTTGCTAGCAAATTTTTAGTATACTGTTAACATTTTGCTTATGGTCCAGAATAACATTTTTAAAATAAATAATAATGTAATTTTATTAAATAACAAGTTCAATTTAATATGCCATTATATTACATGTAATGTAATGTTTAAATTGTTTACCATAAACTCAGCGACACTACGTATCAGTGTTACACGTTGTTCCTCAGTGTCGTGATCGCTAGATATATCAACGTCCGGCTCGAATCGTTTCACCAGCCAAACCAAAATCTCTGCGACCAGAGGAAAATTCGGTACACGAAAGTTCGCGATGGAAATTAGCCTCGGATAACCCAGCACCCTCATTATCTCCGTAAAGTCTGTACAAGCAAAAGCGAAAAAAAGGTAAATTATATTACGATTTGCTTAACCTGTATATCTATACCAATAATTTTATATACGCACTGCGTAAATCACGATAAGACATTTTCTCAATAAAAATTAAAACTCGTTTACTGTAGTTAACTGTAGTCGAGGCAGATTTCTATTTCCACAGTCTGTTTTCTTATTCCCGGCATCAGCGTTGCCATAGAAACCACGAGTATTACGGACAAAAGTGTAAGCAATCGACTTTTTATTATTGTATATATTTTATATACTTTTGCAATTTATATCGTGTTTTATATATATATATATATATATATTTCGTTTGTTTTATATTTTATATATTTTATTGTGTCCCTTATATATTTTTTTAATGCGACTTAAAGTTTGATTCTAATTCAAATGTTTTCATTACCTTAATTTGATATATGAACTTTTTAATATTATATTTACATAGATTATTCAAAAATTCATAGTACACAATATATAAATTCTTTTTCTTTATTTCATCTTCATAATTCATTCCTACTTATAATTATAGCTCATACAGTACTTGAATAAGTAACATAAAAATAATTGATTAAATAACTAAATTAATTGCTTAAAACTCAGCCACTGGCACTCGTCTGCTTTGCTTGATTTGAGAACGAGCTCTCTTCTCATGTAGTCTCTCCCTAGCAGCCCTCAACATATTCTTTCTCTTCTTTTCCTCTGATTCGGGCGATGGTTCTGGTGACATTACTAATGTGGCTCTTATCATCTCCCTTAACTTCTCAAGAGCGTCCGCCAAATTTAAGTGTTGGGATCTCGTCAAATCGGACTTGATTATTAAGTAACCCTCTTTGTTTATTTTATTCCTTTGCTGAAATAATAATAATAATATTGCTTGAGTCACAAACCTGATATTACCAGAAATTTCATTGACCATTATTTGTAATTTAAATTGACCGATACAAACTTTATGTGTTTATTGCAATTACTATTTATGTGTGCGATTCTACTCACTTGTTCGGCTAACTTCGCTCGAATCTCTTCTGACAACCAGTTAGCACTATCCACTTGGAATCTCAAGTCTACCTTGGTATTTACACAATTCACATTTTGCCCTCCCGGTCCACTGCTACCGCTGTACGTTATTTGTACTTTGTCCATGGGTATGTAACCACTAAATTTTACCTTAGGATCTGGTTTCTGAAAAACGAACGAGCGATAATCACTGTCACCGTCCGCTTGACATTGAGGTTATATTACTCAAAGAATAATATAAATCTTAATAAAAACGATAAATGAACGGAATCAATTTTATTACGTATTTTTAAGTAAATCAGTATACACTAACGAAAGTAGGAGTGTGTAGCTTCAGGTTGCTTCCCGGATACAAGTTCTCCAAGGATAAGGCACTTTTAAAACTGAAAGTTCTGTCGAGACTATACGACAGCCTCTGACTTTCAATGTTGCTCTGTAAAATCCTCAAACACTGTCGCCTGACGATATTCATCTTGATTTGTATCTTTATTACTCTTCGATGAAAATAACCTCCAAATTGACGTGTGTTCGGTCACGAAAACAACCATACACACTGATACACACTGATGCACACCTCTCAGCACGCAATCGATAGCGGTCGACAGTTCGAGAATCGACTGTAGAATCAATTCTCGAATCGACTTTTGAAATTGAATTTGAATGATACATAAAGTAATGAAAATTTCAGAAATGCCAAAACCTTCCTAAATTGTCTCAAGATAATATCATTTTTTTTTCAAACAGTCTCCGGAGACGAAAGCGCGACAGGATGAAGGGAAATTGTTTACGCACTCTTTATGCGCCAACTGAACTGCGAAATATCCCATTTTAGTAATCGAATGATTGGCCGCCGGCTTTCGCGGTCGCGCGCGAAGACCTTTAACAGTCTCATTGTTATGCATATACGCTTCAAATACTGGCGTAACATGGCGATTTTGCAAGCGGATTGCAACAAGCGGAGTGCATTCTGAAAATCATGGTAATAATCGACGCTGAGCCTTGCGATCCACCGCAAGGACACGGAACTCCGCGACGTGGCACTGTGTCCCTTTTTTTCCTTCTCCCGGCGAAATACTGTGACGAGGCCACCTCGCTTCGCGGGTTAACGCTCCGACGACGACGACGCGGCGAAAACCGTCAACCGTTAATTATTATCAATCGTTATTCGCCGTCGCCTTACCTCTCGGCTTCGCGATATCCATCGAAGGAAAGTGAAAAACGGATCGGCATAAAGATGAGACGCGATAAATATTAATTCTGTGACATGTAACGTTGCATTGCAAATTCATACTGAGAAAAAAAGTTGTTAACTTGACTAAATTTTTCAAATCAATTAAATTTTTTCAGTTCAAGAATTTTTTTAGTTAAATACATAAAACCCTTGAACTTCAGTTTAAGCATTTATATATTTAACTTAATTGTATATACATATTCAACTTAAATACATAAATACTTGAATTGAAGAAATTTCAGTTGAATAATTTAGTCAAGTTAATAACTTTCTTCTCAGTGCAAGTGTGTATTTTTGTGTGTAAAATCGTGCAACCTTGAAGCTTGCTACATGCTTAGACGTGTAATTTAATATTGACACACGTCTAACAAGTAACAAGTACAAAAATTACACGCATACAAATGTGTAAAAAGTAACTACACGATTTCACACACTTAAGTGTGTAAAAATTATACACTTGGATATGCAGTGCGATGTTGAAGGAGAAGTAAGGTACACAATATTCTGACTTTAATACAATAAATCTTTCTAATAAATTATAAACTAAATAAAATTGCAATTGAAATTAGAGTATCTTTTAGGAAGAGTGAATATAAATTTAGTTTTCAAAATAAAATGATAGAAGCCAAAAAAATCGCTATTTATTGAGAAAAAAACGTGTAAATTAAATTCTTTAACTTAATTAAATTTCTTCAGTTCATATATTTATAAATTCAAGTATGTATATTTTTATACTACTTGAGGTTTAAGAATTTTATGTATTTAAGTTAAAAATATATATATTTGAACTGAAGAAATTTAATCAAGTTGAAAAATTTAGTCAAGTTAATAACTTTTCATTATTAACTGAGATTCCAGTATTTTTATGTATTTAAATTAAACATATAGACATTTTAATTGGAGAAAATTAATCGAATTAAAAAATTTAGTTAATTTAACAACTTTTATTTCTCAGTGTACAAGAGGTGATTTCATCCCTTATTGGTTTTTTTTTGTCAACTGATGCTTTCTAAATTCTGCATCTATTTACTTCACCCATATGCACGAAAGTTTAATTAAAATTAAAATTTGACACTTTGCGAGGTTTCCTGTCAAGAATCCCAGTTTCTCGTGACGTAACGTAATTAAATAACCTACATTCATTATTTACTCGTTATTTATCTGTAGTTACGAAACGGCGTTACTATTGTAGTTCCGATTTGTGTACCCGCGCATACGCGCGGGTGCTTTTCACTTAATTCAGCGGAACGCGTTACACGCGCAAGAGTGCATTTTTACATAATATATCGGATCTTAATTCCGCGGATGACGTAACGCCTCACGCGTCGCATAGCATCACATCCTATCGCGTAAGATTTCCCGCAACGCCGTTAGATAACGGGATGGCCGTCGCCGTTTTGTCGTTAACGACATTCGAACAACGGATATGTGCCACCGTGGCGATGGACGATCCTTCGCGAGAGCTAGGAAGAGAAGGATTGCACAATTTGTCGCGTGATCGTAGCCGAATGGAACGTGTGCTTTAACCGTATATGTATTACTGACTCTGCTTTATCCGAGATCTATGCAGATGCGCGATCCGCGAGCAGTTACGCTCGACGTCAGCCGATTTTTTAACAGATTTATATTCTATTCTCTATAGATTTCTGTTAGAATGCGTGACTCGATATAGACAGACAATAGTAAAATTATAAATGACAAAGTTAAAAACTTATATTTTTATCTCTAAATTTTAATTCTCTCACAAAATTTAAATATAAAATTATGTTTTTAATTTTGTCATTTTATGTCCATTGATTAGCGCATTCTAATTTATATTTAACATAATTTTGAAAAATAACTACTGAAGCCTATTGAAGTAAAGTTTGAAATCAAACAACGAATTTAAAATTAAATTAATTAAAACTGATTGTAAAGAAAGTTTAAAATTTAGAAGTATGAGCATTTTAACATTTTGTACATACGTTGTTCCTCGACATCTTCTCTATACACGATGGACTGTTCGTGTTTGGATTTATTTTTCATTACTTTTACAAATATAAAAAAATTCTTCAATGATCGACACATTTAACATCTCTACATAGAAATAAAATGTAATACGAATTAAAACGTAATTTGATTCAATCAAACATCGAATCATGGGTTATTACAAAAATAAATAGTTAATTCATTTTTTTTATTCTAAGATTTGATGTATACACTGATGAAGACCAGTAATTAAAGATCGAAACGTTTGTTTTTATTTTTAATTTTATTTATGTTTTTGGTTTTGTTTCTTGCATATAACACCCAGCGCGGCTCTAAAGCTCGTTATTTTTTCTGATTTTGAATTATTATTCACATGAGCCCTAATTTCATTTATTTGTTTTAATTTTTATAAATAACGCGGGCGTTACTATGCGTTCTCAAGAATCTGTATCATCGTTCCCTAAATTTTTTACTTTCATTAGAATCTATTTTGGAATCCAATCATGCTTCCTTCTAAACAAATTTATTAAATTCACTAGATTTTTGACATCTTTACACATGCGGATCCCATTCATTAGAGCATGTTTGAAATACGACCTAACTCCGACACATTTGAATATTTATAGACGACACGCAAAGATTTATTTGTTTCAAAAAGCTTCCGTGAATAGTATCGATAGAATTAGCAATAACTTCATCAATCATGTGTAACCGCTATTTCACTCTTTGACGATTATGAAGGCGGATGACGCAGAGAATTACAATTTCTACGTTTCCGGTAAACTTTAAAATAATGGTTATTTCGATGTGTTAAAATTGCAATAAGGCGAACATTATGATTGTTGTTACAGATTCTAAGATTTGATGTATACACTGATGAAGACCAGTAATTAAAGGTCGAAACGTTTGTTTTCATCTTTAATTTTATTTATGTTTTTGGTTTTATTTCTTGCATATAACACCCAGCGCGGCTCTAAAGCTCGTTATTTTTTCTGATTTTGAATTGTTATTCACATGAGCCCTAACTTTATTTATTTGTTTTAATTTTTTTAAATAACGCGAGCATTAGTATGCGTTCTTAAGAATCTGTATCATCGTTCCCTAAATTTTTTACTTTCATTAGAATCTATTTTGGAATCCAATCATGCTTCCTTCTAAACAAATTTATTAAACTCACTAGATTTTTGACATCTTTACATCTTGCAGATCCGATTCATTAGAGCATGTTTGAAATACGACATAACTTCGATACACTTGAATATCCATACACGCAAAGATTTATTTGTTTCAAAAAGCTTCCGTGAATAGTATCGATAGAATTAGCAATAACTTCATCAATCATGTGTAACCGCTATTTCACTCTTTGACGATTATGAAGGCGGATAACGCAGAGAATTACAATTTCTACGTTTCCGGTAAACTTTAAAATAATGGTTATTTCGATGTGTTAAAATTGCAATAAGGCGAACATTATGATTGTTGTTACAGATTCTAAGATTTGATGTATACACTGATGAAGACCAGTAATTAAAGGTCGAAACGTTTGTTTTCATCTTTAATTTTATTTATGTTTTTGGTTTTATTTCTTGCATATAACACCCAGCGCGGCTCTAAAGCTCGTTATTTTTTCTGATTTTGAATTGTTATTCACATGAGCCCTAACTTTATTTATTTGTTTTAATTTTTTTAAATAACGCGAGCATTAGTATGCGTTCTTAAGAATCTGTATCATCGTTCCCTAAATTTTTTACTTTCATTAGAATCTATTTTGGAATCCAATCATGCTTCCTTCTAAACAAATTTATTAAACTCACTAGATTTTTGACATCTTTACATCTTGCAGATCCGATTCATTAGAGCATGTTTGAAATACGACATAACTTCGATACACTTGAATATCCATACACGCAAAGATTTATTTGTTTCAAAAAGCTTCCGTGAATAGTATCGATAGAATTAGCAATAACTTCATCAATCATGTGTAACCGCTATTTGACTCTTTGACGATTATGAAGGCGGATGACGCAGAGAATTACAATTTCTACGTTTCCGGTAAACTTTAAAATAATGGTTATTTCGATGTGTTAAAATTGCGATAAGGTGAACATTATGATTGTTTGTTGTTACAGATTCTAAGATTTGATGTTTTCATTTTTTTTAATTCATTTTTTTATTCATTTATCTACGTTAGTTGTTTTTACTTTTAATTTTTTTGTTTTATTAATACTGTTATTAAATTAATAAGATATTTCCAATTAGATATTGTTGATTCTACAGTATTTTTTCTGTGTAGAAAGTATTTGCTTTATTTAAAAAAATTATTATTAAAAAAAATTGTATATAAATGTTGTAACTGATTACAGTGCTCTTTCCAAAGAAAAGAAATTCGTCGGACATGATTTTATTGTGCGTATGAAGAGTTAATCAGGATGAACGTAAGAAAGGCGCGTGATTGCTCTTACGGAAGAGCAAAAATAGTAATGATTAACTTCTGATAAGCGTTGCCGTCTCTTTCGGCCGAGGTGGTACAGCTTAGATCCGGTTCCGCGAGCGGAACACGTGAGACGTCGCCACCTTGCCTGCATAATTAATTATGAAAATACCGGCAAAATGCCGGCTAAGACCGCGTCGGCCGTGTACCAGGAACATGCATGTGCGCGCATCATACAGTTAATTAGAATAAGATACAACGAGATCATTAATTCATCCGGCATTCACCGCTGACAATGTATCGGGAGATACTTACTCATTTGCATGAGAGAGCGCTTGTCGCCGTGATATGCCATCGCGGGAATCGTATAAGCGCGCGGTTTTACCCACTTGTGCTGACGTGACTGTAACGCCCGTTCAGTAACGCTAATAACGACACTTGTTAATGTCCATTCATGCGATTCGTAGGACTCGTTATCATCAGCACTCGTGTATCCTTCGAATCTAATTGTCACGCTTTTCGTTGAATCGCGATGCAATCGCGCGGACGAGCCAAGGGAACGTAATTCTAAAGATAAAAATTTTATGCACGATAATTTGTAGTCGTTTATGCAACATGTGAGCATTATCGTGACAATAAAAATGAAAGAAATTGTTACTAAGTAATATGATGACGCTATATTAACCCTTACAATACAAATAAGATGCGAAAAACGGCATCTTATTCCTACAAGTACTGATATCAAGTCCGATTACTTTTTCACCTATTTAGTGGTTCAAAAAATATTTAAAAATCAAATAAACATACTTTCAAGTTTCTAAAATAAATGTCTATACTTTATTTTGAAAAAAAATGCAGTACAATTTAATTGCCCTTAAAATTTCAAGAGACTTCCATGAATAGAAATCGATCGGGACACGAAATATCTGTTTGTTTACTGAGAAAAAAAAAGTTGTTAACTTGACGAAATTTTTCAGCTTGATTAAATTTCTTCAATTCAAACATTTACGTATTTAAATTAAATATGTATGTAGTTAAGTTAAATATATAAATGCTTAAACTGAAATTCAAGTATTTTATGTATGTAAGTCAAATGCATAAATAGTTGAACTGAAAAAATTTAATCGAGTTGAAAAATTTAGTCAAATCAATTTTTCTCAATGTAGGATTTATATAAGATAAGAATAATGATAAACGCAAGAATATACTTCGTCCAAATTTGATAACTTTACATGAGAAATGTTTAATATTTCCTCAAATTCCGAAAAGCAGTTGTCTGACGTCTCTACGTGCTCAGAGAACTGTTACAACCTTGGTTGATAAGATTCTTGGGATATAATTTACAACTGGTTGTGCACTTCTTCTTCTCCGTGACTTGATGTACGATGTAACCGTGGCCTCGCGAGCGTCACAAGAACGATTTCGGAATTGAAGACGAGATAGCGTACGTAAAAACTATTCCACGACCTCTCTCTCTCTCTCTCCCCTGGTATCGTTGGCGCAACGATACTTTCTCTTACAATGACGGAACGCATATATTTATAGAGAACTCGTACGCGGGCAAGTAAACGGGGAGCCAGTGCGGCTGTTTGACATTTCTACGACAAGTTTGCAAGGAGCAAACGAATTTGGTTCGGAAGTTTAGTTTGTACAGTAATAAGTTCGACACGTGTAAAAGATCAACTTGCAATAAGAACTGATTTCCGCTTGAAAGATAGTAACTGTATAATGATACACGTAAAAAAATTACCTTTATGTGAAGGAAGCATTTCCGTTAGAAACAAGCAAAATGACGAGAGATCAATTATCATTTAAAAATGTATGATTTTAATTTGTGTAGTAAATAATTGATGTAAAGATAATGACACAAATAATAATAATAGTAAAAAATAATGAAAATGTACATAAATTTTATAAAAATGTACATAAATAATAATTATAAAAATTAAGTGTAATTTCACACGCGCGCGCCCGAGGGGTAATATAAAAGGTTCTGAGGTATTTTTATATTATATAATTACGCACTATATTATAATCATGTAATACTTGTGTTACGTAATTGTATATAATATTTATATGATATTTATTATGTAATCATATTTTTTTCGACTTCAATTTATTCTAATAATCTTAATGTTTTCATACAATGTAGTATGATTATATAAGCTTACCGTTTTTTAATAAATATCTTCGACCACAACAAGAAATAAATATACTTATGATATCTGAGTCTGTTTACTACTTAGTAATAAATTAAATTGGACATGACAAGTTTTATCTTTTGTTTTCTCGAAAAGAATTAAATAATAAATTTATTAGATAATTAACTTTAAACATGCAAATATTATTGTCCATGAACGAGAAAATCGTGAAACGTGCACGAAAACAAATGGTTGAGTAATTTTTATTTTACGAGACTATTAAAAATATTCTAACTTTTTTGCCGAACTTATGACAAATTTTACTTGCTTGAAAAAAAATTGAAGGTATTGTGTTAAAGAAAAAAGAACATTACAATTATAATAAATCCATTCAGTAATTATTATCTTACAGTAAAGTAAATCATATTATTCTCAGAAGACTGTAAGCACAAACAATTTTACACACTTGTATTTTTTACTGAATAAAGTAAATTTTGTTAGCGCTAAAATGGCAAAAAATACTCATCAATAAAATAAATTTTATTGAGATGTATGGTAATTTAAATTTAGATCGACGTGCATTTCTTAAAAACAGTAGCATAAAATTTACTTTACGATGTAAAAAGAATCTTACAGTATGGGTACGATAATCGCCATTTACTAGAAAAATAAAATAAATTTTACTTAAGTGGACGTCTATATGGACCTGCCAGTACCATAAAATTTACTAGAATTTTAGCATATATCACTTTACATTTTTCTCCGTGTGTTCCACACAATAATTAAGAGATCGCTTTCAGCTATTTAATACGACAGAAATTTTTCAAATTCTATATCCTCAGAAATTTCGAAAAATTGAGCAAGATTATTGAATAAGAACGAAAGTTCTTAATGGCGATATTCACCGTAAAGAATTTCATACGTATTGCGATGCATGAGGTAACATCGGGTTAGACGTGGGTTCAAATCATGACGAATATTCCGTTCGTGCACCGATAAATATTAGTTATATCTTGACATTAAGGCGACTTTTGCCCCCGCACATTCTTGCCAGTTTATATTTGCGGGCCGAGAAGTGCTCGATCTTTCCTCAAATTACGGACTAGCGATGATTAGGGAATAATGTCGGCATTGACACAAAAAAATCCCAATCCTAGCGGAAGAAAATTCTACACAAATTTAAGAAAAATGCTACAAAAATCTACCAAAAAATGCTAGAATTGGAACACTCTTGTTAATTTTAGTAATTAAATACATGTTATAGAAAAATAAATATTTCTACGAAAAGAATTAATAATTTCTACAAATTTCTATTTTTAGTAGAACTTTGTACTTATTCATAAAAATTTTTTTCGCCAGAGAGTAAAGTACTTAGAAATGTATAGAATGTTGTAGTTCGTTATTATTTGATATAATTTCACTGAGAAATTCATAGACATAGAAATCACAAAAACGGCGCACTGCAAAAATACAAAAATTTACAAAAATTTAGAAAAGTGTTCCAATTCTAATATTTTTATATAGATCTTTGCATTTTTCAAATTTATGTAGAATTTTGTAGAATTTTTTCGCCACGTGCGAAAACGAGAGACACCGGCGCATTCAATATGTTAATGCTTTCGAAAAACGAATCTTCCATTTTTTCGTATCCAATAACGGACTTTGCATTTAAATGCGTGGGGCCTTACAGCACAGTTACCGTCCTTTTGAAAAATAGGCGGATTAAAATAGACTGAAGGAATTCCGAGAAGTTGAATACTCATTCTTCGAAATCCGGAATTAGTCTTATAATTTTTATAGCACCGCAATAAATCTCTTGCGGTGCCTATTTAAAATTTAGATATTCGAGGAGGAAGAATCCGTCTTGCGAATGGTATCTGTCTTGCGAGACAAAAGATAGTATTTGCAAATTCTCATTTTGTTTTGCGAATGAGTTTTATGATCGACTTTTTTTAAATCCCGGATATATCCTTTGTAAGAATTCCGTGTAGCTATACCGAGAAAAGGACATCCGGATGCTCTTTTTTTAGAATGTGAAGGATAATCGTTACGTCGATGGAATGCCCCAATATTATTCGAAGTTTCGAGGTGGCTCCGAATAGTGAGTCATCGCCACATATTTGACGCATTATTCAGAGCTAGAACCTGCAAGTGCCTCTTCCTATTGGCTTGCGATCACGCATGACATGACTATCAAGGTTGTTGGCGTTATATTATAATATTATCTGATACGTGCGCGTAGATCGTATGCAAAATTTTATTTGTTCGAAAAGCACACGGCGCGCGGCGCCGTGGCGGCTTAAATACGATTATGTTAAACTGCAAGGACGGAAAGAAACGCACTTTGCTCCTATGCAAAGTAAGATACGATATTTGGTTCGTAATCTTTCGATAATCAGTCTCCGAGTTTTATCTTACAATGAATAATGATAAAATTACTATAATATGAAATTTATGCTATAAGTGCATTTTCTAAAAATTCTTATATACAAATTTTTGCAAAATCTTTATTATAGAATAATATATATGTGTGTATATAAATGCGTTATTTAATTGTTTAACTCTTTCATATATTTTTTAATTCTATAACATTAATTTTGCTTAATCACCTTAAATATTTTTTTATACTAGAATATAATATATAGGAGAGAGAGGGGTTATTCGTTGCGCTTTTTTTTTTCTTTTGCGTCTCCTGTATTCGTTAAAAAAAAAAGTTGGACGGTTTGAAAGGTTGAACCTTCCCCTTCACAATG
>QKQZ01013293.1:0-15165 GCA_003595255.1 Solenopsis fugax
CTCCGGTCCGAGCATCTTACCACTTCGACCACTGAGGCCTCGGTGATATTTCTCGCAATAATCTGTAAATCCTTTACAGTTTTTTCAGGGGAGATAAGGGGTCTAACATCAAGATGCAAGTTAGCATCGTTAATTATTAAATTAATTCTAATTTAATAAATGTGATATTATCTGTTCATGTTCAACTTAGAGCTGCGTTATGACCGGAAAAGTAATTCGGCGCGTAGTCGCTNCGCTTGAATTTGAAAAAAGGTATATAAAAATCACACAAGTAAAATTTATAAAAAGCACTAAGATCCAGCTTGACCGTACAAGGCGTTCTTATTTCTATTTTTTTTCTCTTTGTATCCATCGCATTCAATCGAACTCACGGAAGTTATAACAATTTCGACTGCGGGCCCCGAATGCCCCGATAAGGGGACACTGATCAAGCTTTACCCATCCGGGAATGTAATTTCCGCGCTACGTGGATGTAGGCTGAGGCGCTTAATTCTCTTTACGTTACAGTGAATTATTTCGAACGTGTTCTCCTCCCGACGCCACAATAAGACGCGGACGGAATCTCTTTTGGGAGAATTATTGTCGCAGCCGCGTGGAAGCGTGCGGTCGGCAGCGCGATGACAAAGAGCGCGCTCGTTTTTCCGCTCGGCGTGACGACGCGTCGCCTAAGCGTATAATCTCTCAAGTATTGTTCGCATCTTCCGTCGATTTATCCAACTGCTAAGGTGGAAAGGTGCGCGCACGCCACCCCGTTGTCGTCCGTTTCGTACCTGAGGGTGGGAGTGTCGCATGAGGAACGAAAACACATCTGCCAGTTTTTAGCGGCGGCGCCATATATCATAAATGCGAGTAAAACGTTAAGGGCGCGAGAGGGTCACCGTCTGGACCATCTATCTTGTACGACTTAACTCGGGGAACGTCCGATACGTACAGGGTGTCTCGTAATACGCGACGGTCCACGTATCCGGCAGATTGGGTTGGAATGGAGGGTTGGAGAGGGAGGAGGGGCAAAACGACCAGCGAAGTTTCTACGGACGTACGTAACGTTCTCCGGATCGGAGAACGTACCTTTGTTTCTGAGTTACCGAGCACGTTTTACGGAAGTTGGCGAGCAAGTCGACAGGAAACTTGACGACCTTCTGACTATTCATAGACACTCTCGGTTGGCACGAACCATCGAATAGTCAATTGTTTCCCCGTGCTTTGCGTATTGATTAACATCAACGCTCCTGCCGGGATAAAACAATAGCAACTGTTACTATGTATACAATAACCGGTTGTCACTTTTTTGAGATAAATCGATATAAACTCACGAATAGAGGCCCGAAGAATTTTCCAATCGTTATAAAATAGTTGCAAAATTTGTCATGCAACGTATTAAAAAATATTTTACATAATTAAATTATTTTGCACGTATAAACGTAGAGTATGTCGTTTGTTTGAATTTTTTTTCCATTAATTCTATGGACGACCGGTCCAGGGAACACTGTGTTCAAGTACACAAAACAGTGAACGTATACGTAGAAATTCAAGTAAGCGAGCGCACGTGCTCGTGTTCTACGTACGTACATCGGATACACAGATACCGCATGTTCCAATATTAAAGCCGCGCCGTAACGCAATAATGTCTCGACAACGCTGATCCAAGGTGGGAGCAGTTTTTCTTGGTTACGTCGACGCGAAGGTGTTCCATCTACCCCGCATACGAAGGCGCCGCGCGAGCTTTGTCCCCCGACGACGACGAATCATCTGGAGATAAACGACTCTACGCCGTCGATTTTGGCAGATCGTCTGGAAATTCGTTTTCCGAGATAATGTTAAACGATTCATCATAAAGCTACATCGACCATCCCTCGTGACGAGAGATTAACACAATGTTAAAATGATAAATCTTTACAGAAAATTATTAAAAAGTATATATATTAAAGAGAGAGAGAGAAGAGAGATAAAGAGAAATTTTTCTCGTTTAATTAAGTATTAAACACTGTTGAGTATCGATCGTTCTTGCTCTCGAGGAATCGGGCCAAGAAGATTGTCGGACAGAAAATTAATCGACTGCTTTTATAGTCGAATCAAATGTCTATTGTGTACACTTACTGATTTATTGTTGTATACAAATAGACAAGTAAGTGTATTAATTGAGCAGCGCCAAGTACATATGAGAGTATCGCGCTTTTTCAGAAAAAGCTATCGCTGACTGACACCGACACCAGGATTCTTCGCTTCTGCCCACGCGGACAGAAATTTTAATTTCAGAATAACACACGTCCGCGAGAGCGGAAAACGAATGGATGGCGAATTAATCCAGCCGTAAATGCGCGGCGCGGATGAAAGAGCCCCGGCGCGTATTGGTAAATTGAGAGATTCTCGTCGAGGATCGCGCGGAATTCTCGACATTTACATTTTATGATATTTGTCGAGTCCTTCGACCCTGCTTGGCCTCTCGCGCGCGAAGGGAATGGGGGAAAGATAAGAAGGAGGCGGAGGAGCGTACGAGAGCTTTAAGCCAAACCATCCCTCCGTTCCCACACAAATATTCTTACCGGGACGTTTCCTCCCTCTCCATCTCTCTGACATCCCACTGTATATTATCCGTGTGATATATGTGCCGTGAAAAAAAGTTACGAGATGCTCATTACCGAGATAAAAACCCGGCGATGCGCATTCTCAAAATCCGCCCGTGTTTCATTTTATCCTTTGAAGCCGTGCGCACGGCTGTATGTGGAGCTGTTGGCGGGAACATTTCACTTTTCCGTCTTAGCGTTTATTTAGACTCGTAATCTATTGTGGCGAGTATCCACTTGGAAAATTGTAAGGAATTTGTATTTCTTATTTCTCCTAAAAAAAAAAAAACCGTTTAATGCGTTCAAGCATTGGTGAAGCAAATCGCGAGAAAATTTATCGTTTTGACGTAGATTAATGATAAATCTCTGATTTTTTATATTTTATTTGCAAAATATTAAATTATCTTGTGCTATCTTTCAATGAATATTTTTCCACGAAAGTTAACAGTATACTTTTTGCAATATATACATGAAAAACAAACGATTTTGCTGAAAAATTTAAAACTTAGATCTTGTTGTATTTCGATGTCTAGCAACGCTAAGCCTTTGTAACTAAAAAGTTTGGAATGGAACGAATTTTAACCATGGTCGCGAATTACTGCGATGCTCTAATTTTTGATTAATACTTGTAATAGATAGGATAAATTTACATATATCTTGTTGCACTCAGATCCCTAGCAACGCTAAGCCTTTGTTATTAAATAATTTTGAATGGAACGAATTTTTACGACGGTCGAGAATTTCTGCAATGCTCTAATTTTTGATTAATACTTGTAATGGATAGTATAAATTTACATATATCCTGTTGTACTTAGACGTCTAGCAACACCAAGTGGTAATACTTAAAAAATTAATCAATGATTTTGAGTGATATTTGTATATTTTATTCGTCTGGCCAGTTGACTCTCAGGGTTCTGTGAGGTTTTCGTTTGAAGTTTTTTATTTTATTCGTCTGTCCAGTTGTCACTTAGGCTTCTTTTCAAAGGCTTGGCGTTGCTAAAGGTCTAAGTACAACGAGATAAATGTAAATTTATCCTCTGCTTAATACGTGTTAAACAAAAATTTGTATTTCACTCGAAAATCTTGCTTAAGCACCAGTCCTGATTCGACACAGGGCTAAAATTTACAAATTTCACTCGAATGCCTTGCTCAAGCATCGGTCCCGATTGGACGCAGGGCTAAAATTTACAAAATTTCACTCGAAAGCCTTGCTTTAACATTTTTAGAAAATATTTGTATGTTTTGTTTTTAAAATAATTATATAAATATACTATAAATATAAAAAATGTCCCAAGTATGAAGTATTAATAAGTACGATTTTAACTATATTTCAGAAATTTTATAAACAAAGAGCTCTATCTGATTAATGCCACCACTTCACCCCGCACTTCAAAACGCGAGCTGTTACAACATTTTTCTTGTCTCGCGAAACTCGCGCTGCGATCTCAATCGACTTTCTCGACCGCTCCAGCCAATCGCGGAAAGGAGGCAATAATGCGTGTGATATATCTCACCGTGAAGACCAACTTCTCGCGTCCTCATCAACTTTTTAATATAGGAGAGGATAATCTAAAAATAATTTTATTAGGTCATTAAAGTATAATAATTATGATGAATATTCAAGCTTGATTTACAATACTGCAAATAGTTTTGACATTTTAACAATTAGCTTGAACATTCTACAATTATTTTGACGATTTAACAAAATTATTTTCAGATCTATATCTAGCTAAATTTTTAGATACTTTAGCAAAACCATTCTTTTCATGTACAATACATTGTAATCCTTAATTTAAAAAATTGATTTTTTAACAAATATAATTAACAATTGAATCTAGATCGCGTTTTGTATATAACACAATTAAAAACGAGATAGGCCACTATTCGTAGCTCTGAAATAATATTACTTGTGTGATTTTACTTACAATTTCTGATTCTTTCGATCCGTGTGTTGTTAATTTCGGTTTCACACACAACTCTTAGGTTGAATAAGTAATATCACAGAACTACATTGACAAGTCAATTTATATTACTGGTGCTAACATAGCGTCATTAATATAATGATTTCCCCACCCTGAAAAAAGTGAAAAATCTATTGCGAGAAATATTATCTCGGTCAGTTTGAACCTGGATCTCCCTACATTTCGTGCGGTCCTCCTAGCGTTCGACCACCGAGGCAATTTTTATATATGAAATATATATGATGCATATTTATATATATGAATTTTTATATATAAAAAATTAAAATTCTGCTCTTTTCTCTGAGACCGTAATATCCCGCATCAACGCTTCTTTTGTAAGATTTTTGTGATTTAGTTACGTAATGATATATATCACTATAATGATTTATTCACATAACTAACGCAATTGTAAAAATTTACTTACAGAATTCACAAGTTTGCGGTGTAGTCTTTTGTAATTTAAAATATATATTAAATTGCTATCATGTCAAGCTTCCGTTAACGGGGACGGGATCGAAAATAACCAATACGGGCGAAAAAGGTCGAGATAAAATCGTTTTTTTCCCGTACACTTCGTTGAACGGGCTTCACGCGCAGCTGCGACTTTTCATTTGTTTCTCATTCAAAAGTTAAATATTATTACAAATCCAATGAAATACCGTTTCCGATATGAAACCCCGCCTTCGTCGGACTGGTCCTTTTTCCACATTCGGAATCCCCCGTAGCAGAGGCAATCCCCGCTATGACACCCCGCGACACACTCGCAAATCAAATACGACCCAATTCTGTCAGTCGCGGGGTCGAAAGTATTCGCCGTTCATGTCCAAGGGTTAATACCGAAAACCCCGGGGATGCCGGTGGACCCGTCTGGATGATAACCGATAGAGCCGAGTGAAATTCTAATCGAGCGCGGCCGCATACCGAATCGGAACGACAATTAACCGGCCTCGTCCTGAACATTCTCGCGGCGGTTTCCTTTTTCCGTTCTATCGCCCAGAATATTTTGTATCCGGACGAGAGTACGTACGTTTCCTACCTAGCCATTAATCCCAAAATAATTATGCGCGCGCGCGTGCGGGCGGGAGCAAGTGGTCGTGCGCGCACGATACCGCAGTACCGGTTATTGTTCCTCTGGATATCTGGATCGCATAAATACCGCTATCCGTTGCATTCATTCGTGCCGTTATCGTTGCAACGGCGGGCATTTATTACGTCGCCGACCGAAAGGGCCGACCGTTCGCGTGGTTAATTCCATAATTGAATGGCGCCGATACACGTCCATCCTGTATGCCGCTTGTTGCAAGATTATGACGCCCTTCGTGTTGCGTAATTCTGGGAAACCATCCCCGGATCTGACGATTCGGATCTTCCCAGTCCGCACGGGCTAAAAGAAAAAAAAGGTCGAAAACGTTTTTAATAAAGCATTTTAAATATAACTCTCTCGCGTCCCACCGTTGTTTCATATAACGTAAATTTCATTAGTTCGAAAACGCGCGCTGTAAAACTCATTTTTCCTTCCGCAGTCAGATAACGCGGCGGATAAAACTGGACCTCGTGTGCCGATAACATAAATTTCCCGAAAAAATCTCACAATAACTAATGCAACTCCCGACGAGAGCCATACTGTAGCATCGATTGAACTGTTTTTATGTAATGGAGATCGATTGCGAGCTTAATTTTGCAGATATTTCGGCAGGAATTTTCGTATCATAAAAAAAAAACACGTGTACCTATGTAAAAATTAAGCGCTACGTATTTTTATTACATAACGGTATATACAATTAAAGGTATTAATTTTAATACTGACTGAACAACAAACGAATTTCACGCTTCGAATTACGCGTACGCAAATTATCCTCGCGATACGAAACACCATAAATTTTTTTGCCCCCGAAAACATCTAGAATTTTTTTTTTTTCTATTTTTGACGTAAAAGCGCTCCGTTACTTTTATGCGCACAAAATCGCATAAATTCTCGGTCCGCGCGATGCGTTACAACGTGCACATATTCCGAAGTGCAAACCCCTGCAGATGCGACGCGTTAACGGGAGTTTCTTCTTCGTTCAGGTTCGCGCAAGAAATCGACTCGCACCGGAAGCGAAGCGTTGTCGTTAATCCCGTTGTTAAGTCGGCAGAGCGCGAGAGACACGAAACGTCGCGCGGGAGGGACGTAAAGTGCGGACGATGCTTCTCCCGGTAACGAGGCGCCAGGCACGTTTTAATCATCTCCGTTTTAATAACCATCGAAGACCGCGCACCGCTGCGCCGCCGAGGCGGAGCATCGTCGCTTCCTCTCCCCGTGCCCAGTCTCGGTACACAGACGGACGTCCTTGCCGCGATCGTGGGAATCTCGTTCCGCCCTGGCGAACAAACTACACCGGCCGAAACGAATTTCTCATTTGCACCGGCCGGATTGACACAGCGTGCCGGACAATAACCGATTCAGCGGACTCATTTAAGGTAAACTCGACCTGCGAATCGATCCGATACGTGATTTCGGTACGGTTCGCTCAGGTACCGAACGGGACGAATGTACACAGACGGATTATTATGAAATTATACGTGGATCAAGCGTCGGCCGGTGGTGCACGACGAATTCGAAGAGCGGCCTGATAGATAATTTCAACGTCAGCGGATTCTCTCTCTTTGGCGGCAGACGCCGGCCGTGTGATGTTTCGCCCGTCCGATAATTGAAGCGGGTATGATCTCGAAATTCGCCTGGTCTGTTGATCTACGAGCGTATCCGGCGAGCTTTAACGAAAATTTAAATATTATGCGATGGAACTACCAAACCGATCCATGTTAACGGATATTGCATGGGTGAATTAATATTACTTAGAAAATATCGAAATATTGTAGATAGCGTGTCTGGCTGTTTGGTGATTTCATTAAATAAAAAACGTTATACTATATTTAATTTGCTTGATTTTATTAAAAAGTTGAATTTATACATATTTTTATGCAATCAAAAAATTTCTTTTATTTTCTTTTAAAAATTCTATCAAAGGTGATTTTTTTTTTAATACGTCACACAAAAGATAATGTATAAAATAATTTATTATTTGTTTATAAAATTTTTATCGAGATTCCGGCACATACATATTTTATGAAATATAGTTATCGAGCTATTTGTCTATTTCTGAGTGTTTGCAGATTGTACCATTTTAATCGAATACGAACATGCAGGTAGGAATTATAATGAGATTATACGCGGATTAACGTCGCGGCGACACTGTTATGTGACGATTGCGAAAAGCGTTTCATAATTTCATATCGATTATTCCGGATTCGCTCGTCGCGCACGACGTTACATCCATTCGCGATAATTAACTCAATTATTAACGGGCACTGCCGTGGAAAATGATTTTTGCCACATCAGTCGTACTTTAATCTGTGGTTTTTAAAAACGTTGGCTGCTTTTGCGCCGCACGAGCCTCGGAAATGTAGCAGAATGTAGAAAGAGAATTAAATCAGTGTTATTCACTCCGTTTAATCTTCTTAATCTGAATTTTTGTTTATCAAGACAACAATCTAAATTATACATTAGTTACTTTTGCGCATAATAATAAATAATGCCGTAGAAATTACTACACTGAGAATAAAAATTTGTCGAAAGAGTAAAATATTTAGTCCGATACGATCAACTAAACATTGGGTTGATTTAACAGTTATTTAGTTACACAAAAAAAGGTGTATAGTTCATTCATGTCAACCATTAAAATTTTTTAATCAAGACTTAATTAAACCAACTCAATATTTAGTTGCACGTATCGGATTAAATATTTTAATTTTTTAACAATTTTTTTTCTCAGTGTAAAAATTTTTTAGAGAAATCAGTTTTTAGATCCTACTTTCTACTAATTATAAATAAATCGATTCCTATATTATATAAATTGTAAATAATGATATTTAAAAAATTAATTAATATTTAATATTAAAAGACGCTATGTTTGTACCATTACATTGGCAAAAAAGTTCTCTCTAAACGCACTTCTCTATTTTTTCTTTAAAATTATGATGCATTATGAGAGAGAGAGAGAGAGAGAGAGAGAGAGAGAGAGAGAGATGAAAATTCTTGTAATGAATAAAATCTGTTGTTACATTTAATAATTTAATGAAGTTAACGATTGTAATATAGCGGTAATAATTTTAATAATTATAATTATTGGTAATAATAACGAGGATAATAACGAACGATAATCACTTTCCACCATTCTCGTGCATCGCTTTGTTCCTTATTGAGACCTTCAACATCCTACTGTCTCACATTTACAACTCTCGAGATTGCAGGTCTTATCGCCGATATTCACGTCGTCGGGCGCAATATCGCGATGTAGGTAGTTCAGCTGCGTAACAGTTTGGTATTCGCGCCAGGTGTTAATTACGTTAGGGGTGTAGATAAGTCCGTTTACGCTACTTCGTCCTATCACGGTGAGACGGACGTTAATCAATTACTTTAATTAGATTCACAGAATGGATCGCACGCAAAAAGTAAGCGCCGTCGTCGTCGTCGCTGATATTACTCTGCGAATTAACTGCAGAGTGATAATTGCAGCTGCCACCACGTCCAGCCGACGACGCTACTTTAATGGTTTGGCTTGCGATTATAAAATTACGAGTATCATAAAATTGATCTAATTTAATTTTATACTTATAAAATAAGGATTTAAGGATTTAGAAAGTAATAACTTGAAGATTAGCTGAAATTTAAGAAAGCAGTTACAAGCAGGATAGCTTTTCTACATAACGATTAATAAGATTACGATTATCTACCTTGCTGATGCCTTGCACGATCCTCTTCCAAGGTTTAACCGCGTCGCTTCTTGATGTTAGCGTGGAAATGTTGATGAACGTGTTGATCTAGACCGGTACGCCTAGGAAGATGTTAATTAGCCAGCGTCAACTAACATTCGCTCATTACATTACCCGCGTGGCAAGTGCTACGCGGTCACGCTTTTACGTATGCTTTGATATCAATATTTTACTCTGACAGTTTCCGCTATTTATTATCCTGTTTGCCGCCTCTCGGCAAGAGCTTGGAAACATTCAAGAATATCAATTATGATATAATTAATGTTTTATGGCGACGTTAATCGGCAATATATGTGTAACGTAGAGAAACAAATGACTAATGATTCATTCGTTTAATTCAATGTATAATTGACGAACACGTAAATCCAAGCAATTAGGGGATAATTAACGAATAACAGAACGTTTGAAAATGTTCATTAACGTTAAAAGTATTCTTGAATGTATTCTGCGAATTTTTAAGGATTTTTAAGGGAAAAAGTTTCTAGTTTTTTACATTGTAACACACAATTGCTTATAACTTTTATACCAATATCTTTTTTGATAGAAAATAAAATTGATAAAATAGATTGCAAATCGCTCAAGGATTAGTGTGTACATCTTATCGTGTTTAAACCTAATTAGTAATACTGAAATTAATAATCGCAATCAATGTGAAATGATTTTAAAATAGGATTTTAAATCCTTCACAACGATGCTATTTCATATTTGGATTATACGTGTTTATTTGGTATTAAGTGAATTTATTATCAATCCAGATATATTTCCAGTTGTATGGCAAATTTTATTAATACCGGTCTAATAAAGGTGAAATAAAATGTACAAACGATACGCGCGTAGGATCGTTCGGTGTCGCCGATAATTGATAACACAGCCACACAAAAAGAAAAAAGTTTCATGTCCGAGAGATTAGACCCATATATCCTATTCCTCAAAAAATTGCCAAACATTCCTTAAAATTACACTATTCAGCCCGATTATTAAAAAATCCTGATCTGATGGCGCAATTCTGAGGTCATATTCGGTTTCAGAGCCTCAAAATACATAGGGATACATGGGTCTAATCTCTCGGACACTTTTTTTCTTTTTGTGTGGCTGTGTAATTTGTGTGTTTGTAGTGTTTGCGCGACGTAATAGTGCGAAATTTGCGGGCCGACTTCGGACATCGTTGTTGATTGCCATTGAATATTACAACCCTCCGCTACGTAAGCTGACAGATTGCAGCTAGCTCATTGAACATTGTAATAAGTGGTAATCTCCTAATTTTGCTTCGTTATAGACAGTTCGATTATGCTCGCGTCCCGTTAATTTGACTGCAGGCAGCCCGGGAAACTGCATTCACATTAACTGCTTTGGAGTGCAGTGATGCTGCGTGACATCATATCCTCCCTCTAAGCACAATCAAATTATCACTGCACACGTGACAAAACAGCCGATGCTCCCTCGCTACGACAAAACAACGACCGTCCCTGTTGGCCGTCCTCTGCTCTGCGCCTCTTGTGTCGACTAAATTAACTACTTAATTAAACTAGCAGGCAAGCGCGTGCTGCCTACTTCCAGGTTGTACATTTTTGCGTGTTGCAACGAGCCGATGCAATCATATAAGTACATCTAGTATCTTTGTCAAGAGATAAACGAACTACTGTAGTAATTATGCTTCTTCCATCCTGAAAAAAAAAACTAAAAGATTTGCAGAGATATTTGAAAATGTTTTTTGTATTTATAACTGGAGAAATTGCAAAGGGAAAACTTGAAAATTTTACGTTAAAAGTTACATATCAGGCTTTCTTTAAAATGCATGAAGTACATTAAGTACTTGCTGATTTATATTACCTCATCCGGTCTTTTCTGAAAGAAAAGGAAGAATCCGAAGATAGTTGACTTATCAGTTAATTAGTGAGAATACAAAATCATAGAATTAAAATATTACGCAACCATTGGCTTATGGAGAATTTAATGAAATACTTGTTAAAACTTTCGCATTCGAACTTAACTAGGAAGGATTCCGCGTTTCTCCATCGTCTTGACTTCTAATTAAGGGATGAACATTTCCGCGAATGAGTCGGTAATTCACGTTGATATTACCAAGGAGAAAATCCCGGATATACGAAAATATTTCGGGGAGGATGTCTATGAACTTCGTAATTATACTTGCGGAATATATTAAACGGATATTGATTTCACGTATCATTTTCCAGCATATTTAAATTGCGCGGCGAGGTTTCCTTCTTTGTTTTACTAGGCTAACGAACGACAAACTACTACAATAACTAAATGCAAACGTTGGCATGCAGCAGGTGTAATTCCACATACGTATGTTGTTAAGATATTCAAGAGACGCGATTCGTTATGCAATTCATGATCGTGCATTACGCTCGCTCCGAAATTTCAAAGGAAGTAGAACGGCACTCCTGCCCTCACTCATTGATATGAGTCGAACCAAATCTCATCCATATTTATATCTCGTTTTTTTTCCCCCCGAAATAATAATACCTTCTACCTGTCAAAGTTTACATGAAGTGATCGCGTATCGCGCGGCGTTGCGATATACAAATACATTTGGTGTACGTATAAGCTTTCATCATGAATATCGATCTCCCGACATTTTCGTTAAAATGGTTTCGATGTTTCGATAAGGAATATCATCGCTGTTCACCAATTCACCGAACGTGTAATATTCGTTTTCGCTCTGACATCGCGCGGGGGAGATTATCGCGAGCCACGCGGGCAAAATCGCGTATCGCGAGCGGAATGAAAGAAGCGGAAAGTGTCCGTGTAATGTATCGCGCGTGTAGCGGGTGAGAGAAGGAGAGGAATAAGAATGCGCCGTGGGTTTTCAAAGAAGTGGGTTTCCATGGCGGTCCCATGGGGATAACGACTACGCCATGGCGATTCCGTGGGGGCTGCGGGATATTTCAGGGCGCACCGGCGCCGTTGAATCGTGCATTTTACGACGGCTCCTCACGGGCCCTACCCGGCACGCCGATATCCTTTTTGCTGGTGATACTCCTTGCTCGTGTCCTTTTAACATGCAGCCTGCACCATCGAGGGACGCGAACAATACAGAGACGGTGGTGCATGTATATCTTAGGAAATTTCTGGTGCGCTGGAAAAAATTTTTGGCGCTAAGTGATGAACCTTTCGCCGCGATATTTTGCGCTAAAAATTTTTGACAGCAGGCAATCCAAAGTTTTAAGTAGTCTTAATAATTAAGTAAGAATTAAGTGTGTTTCCCGTAATTATTTATTAAAGCTAGGTGATTTCATTTTCGTTAAATTTAATTTATTTAAAAACATTTTTTAATGAAAAATTAGAGAATCTTAATTCTTTCTGTTTGCGGATCTTTCTTTGCTATAAATATTATGTAAAAAAATAGATATTATTATTTATAATATTTAATATCATATATAATAATATCTGAAAGATATTATTATATAAAGATATAGAATATACTGTAATAATAACAAAAAATTGAGACATGGAAGTGTTATGTTACGAAACTCTTATAATAATTTCGTGTTTAGAGTTTCCAAATGTGATCATTGGATTTTGAATTAGTAAAATTTGGCGTGCGAAACATCCGACTCGTTATTACCGAACGTGTCAAAGATGATTTATTAAGCTCCATTAGAGATGGCTTGGTTTAACGAGAGTAGAACACGTCCGCCATGCTTTTCCAGCACTGACGAGGATGAATTACAAATCTCAATTGAGGACAGATCTCCGCCAAAGATTAACAGAAATTACGAGAAATCAGAAACCCGCCGGAGATATTCCGCATAGTGGTAGTTTCGATTTGTCACCCGACGGAACTCACTTTTACATCATTAAGATAAATTACTGTTGAGTTCACGCACACACAAAGCATCCGTCAAACTGTAAGGGAACAATTGGATCACGGAAAAACATAAATGATAAGTTCCGAATTTTTACGGAGAGATAACAAAACGTTTTTTGGGGAAGAAACGTCATTATATATATAATTCAAGAATAGAAACCTGTAAGAACTTTTTCATAATGTTTGAGATGTGTCCCTGTAATAATAATTATTTTAACATTAATAATTTCAATAATAACTTTGTAAAATATTTAACTATAATTATAATAAAGCTATGATTGTACAACTCTGATTATGGTATAATATTTTTTATGATCCGTTAAATATAAATTTTTTGTGTTTAATTTATTTAGAAATATATTTTTTTTATAAAAAATTAAAGAACTTAAACTTTACAGTATATTAAAATAATAATTATTTTAACATTAATAATTTCAATAATAACTTGATAAAATATTTAGCTATAATTATAATAAAGCTATGATTATACAACTATAATTATGGTATAATATTTTTCATGATCTGTTAAATACAAATCTTTTGTGTTTAATTTATTTAGAAATATATTTTTTTATCAAAAATTAAAGAACTACTTAAACTAACTTTATGGTATAATAAAATAATAACGTTTTAATTAAATATAAAGTGCAACAAAGAATTGAGAAAACAAATGCTATCCTTATATTAATTTCGTTCTCATGAAATCCTTATATTAATACGATAGAATAAATCTAAATGCGTGGTAGCTAATTGTATCGCCGTGCTTGAATCGTGAATCATTTAGACATCTTGCGTGCAGGCTTACGTACCGAGCTCTTTGCATCTGCGAATTGTACATCTCAAAATAGGAGACAGTGACGAAGATACGTACATGGGGGGTTGTAGCCTCTTGTACCGAGGTCCTCGATTGATGCTCGCATGAACACGCATCGCTGAAAATCGCCTACACATGCATACGCACGGACGCTCGCGCGCACACACACACATACATACACTCATACACACATACTCATACACGTGCACACAGACGTCATACACACACGTGGCCGGCACGAGCAATGTCCGGCGCGAGTAACAACATCGCCGATATCGATGAAGACCACTACCACGCTGAAAACGATCGTTACCACGAGAGCAGGGGATTGTACCCGTGATTCGCTCCGCAGACTATCCGGCAAGTGTATACTCGCCATATGACGACGACGCAGCCGTGTAACGGATATAAGTCGTGCGGAGGATGCGCGGGTTGTTGTACGTGCCGGGTGGACGTGTTATTAGATACGGGAAGTAATGAGCCCTTGGGTATAATTAATTATGCAATATTGTGAGCGCGCGCGCTGCATTACAACGCCCGTTCGTTCATGCGCGTTGAGGATACGCGCGCATATACTTCACTTGTGATTTATACGAATATCCTGCCTTTTATCCATTTTCGTTCGCGTTTCCCTCCCTTCGCGCGCGGCGCGATGTAATTCACTTACGTACCTCGCATGTGGAATACGGACGCATATAAATACACTTTCCTCTTATTTACATATATCCGTTAAAATGATTTACATGCTCTATCAGACAGAATCTCGAATGCCTCTTAATAGTAAACTCGTAAACTGGACGAGACAAGATTCAGAAGACGCCGATCGCTCGCGTATCCGCCTGCTTACTTGTTAAGCAGACTTTATAATTCAATCGCGCGGAACTAATGCCCAAAGCTCTTTCTTTCTCGGCGGTATTTGCTGCGCACGCCCGCCAATAGCTGTCGACTCTACATTCGTGGGTAGCATAAGTGACATCCCCAACACAAGCGCGAACGAGTCCCCCGGCTGACCGCTCGCGCCGTATGTGTGCCTCAGGATCACCAAATATCAGCGTGTACGTGCGGCACAGGGCTTGGCGCGTCTCTGTAACAGAAGTCGTGCAGGTCGTACATGTCCAGCATACGGGGTTACCTCCCTACGTTCATGGCCTCTACCCTCTAGATTCTAGTCCTTCCTCC
>QKQZ01013293.1:15257-35106 GCA_003595255.1 Solenopsis fugax
AATCGCGCGTTACCGCTAGTTTCCGTTGCACCTAGGGATGCTTACGGAGTATCGAGTAGGCGTATCGAATTTGTTTGCAGCGAAAATTCATCTATTCGTTACTAAATATCGATATTTGGAAGATAATATCGATTGAAAAATATGGATGCCTTCCAAATGTTAAACAAAGGGGCTTCGAAACACGTTGCATTTAATAATTATTTTGAATTTTTATTAATTTATTTTTGCGGTTCTCTCCTCTTTCTCATTTTATCTGTCTTCCTTCTTACAATTAGTTATGTGATATGTAATTTTGTAACTTTTTCCAGAGATAAGTAAAAATATATGATATGGCGGTGTAATTTGTATTTGTATCACTGAATCACATGGAGAATTCAAATATTTTCTAATAATTGCATAACTGGTCACGTAATTGATTATTTTTACGATTCATTTATTCGATTTTTCTGTATTCTGTATCTGTGGTGATTTGAAATGCATTACGATGTCCGTTTGCGTACCGGCCATTTTTTAAACTGATATAAGTAATTTAATATTTACAAGAGCGCATGTCCTGCCAGTTGTTATTTACGATGCAAACGTTATTGCATCCATTATTTTTAATGTATTTATATAACATTTATATGCCTAATTATATATTAGTCAGTACATTACACACAGATATTGTCTTTCATTAAATAATAAAAAATATAATATAATCATGAAAATATAATAAATAAAATATATAATTACATTAAAGAATAACGCTAATAAATATAATATAATATAGATATAATAGGTTAAATTACATATATTATTTATTATAGTTATTGTAATTATAATAAATAATATGTAATTTAACTTACAATAACAAATATAATAGGTAATTGCATTATAAAATTTCTTATAAAATATATTTATAAGAAAAATACTAAGAAAAAAACATTGGAATGATAAAATATTTTCATTTCTCTCCATGTGATTCAGTGATACAAACACAAATTACCCCGACATATTATATATTTTTACTTATTTCTGAAAAAGTTACAAAATTATATATTTAGAAGAAAAATACTAAGAAAAAACATTGGAATGATAAAATATTTTCATTTCTCCATGTGATTCAGTGATAAAAATATAAATTACACCGACATATTATATATTTTTATTTATTTCTGGAAAAAGTTACAAAATTTTATATTTGTAAGAAAAATACTAAGAAAAAAACATTGGAATGATAAAATATTTTCATTTCTCCATGTGATTCAGTGATACAAACATAAATTACCCCGACATATTATATATTTTTACTTATTTCTGGATAAAGTTACAAAATTATATATTTAGAAGAACAATACTAAGAAAAAAACATTGGAATGATAAAATATTTTCATTTCTCCATGTGATTCAGTGATAAAAATATAAATTACACCGACATATTATATATTTTTATTTATTTCTGGAAAAAGTTACAAAATTTTATATTTATAAGAAAAATACTAAGAAAAAAACATTGGAATGATAAAATATTTTTATTTCCTTATGTGGTTCAGTGATACAAACACAAATTACTCCGACATATCATATATTTTTACTTATTTCTGGATAAAGTTACAAAATTATATATTAATATTTCATGCTATATATTCTTAATGATTAAATATAGAAAATTAATTATTTATTGCCGTAACATATATATATAATATATTTTGCATTCTTAACGAATAAATGGCAGAAACAGAAAATATCTTTCTCTCTCTATCTTCGTATAAATCTATCTTTTCTCTCTTATCATCTCGCTTATAGGGACCCTCACAATTCATCATACATTATGTGTACGCTCGATAACTTCATAAGCTTCATTAATTCATTGATCTTCATTTACGCGATTTAGCTCGAGTCCCGGCGTCTCCGGCGTTATTGATCGAAAGTGCAGCGATTAAATTCTCCAGAGTACCGAAATGTTGCGAATGAACTGTTTCGCCGAGTAGTATTTGCTCGATCAGAAATGATTACGAACGGAATCGCGCTACTCTGGGGTAAACGTTGACGGTACAATATTGCGATATGTCGGCCGGCGCGCCGCTGAAATATCGCCGAGCGTGCAATACCGTCAACTTTTCTCTGGCTGCGCGGCGCAGCGAGGTCGATCGATTATCGGCGACCGAATTTCTTCGCGATTCAGCGAATTCACTATTGTAATTCGATGTTACGCAGAATTCGTTCTGTTGGTGAGGCTGAAAATTTTAAAGTTACCGTCCAGCGTCCCGCTTCGACAAAGTTTAAATTTTATATGAAAAACTTTGTCCTGATGATTGTATCTGAGAAAAGTGAAGACTAATTAGTCTTTGTTCATTCGTCAACGTTGTAATAATCGGATATATTACGTGTATTCAATTTTACACGAATTTATGATACATAAACATTTCAAGGAAAACGCTCGGTAGCGTAAAATTGTGCGGCTCGGAAGTAGAAACGGAAGAAGGTAGACAGACGTTTTGCGTCTAAATATAGATGGCCATAATTCGGCGTCGTAGCATCCATTGTATTTCTCGGCTAACGAATATTACATTTTACATTATGCTATACTATGCATTATAAAACTCTTTGCGAGGAACAGGGAATATGCTGCGTGCGGCTTACCGATTTTCCCTCGCGATTGTACCGCGCAGTTACGATTCCGTAACACCTGCCTACAGGCCACGTACGACGTCGACGCGGAATATTCAAAAAGCGATCTACTGAGCCGAATAAAAAGCAGGTCGCGTCTGCGGCATGGACGACTTTTTACGACGGTACGCCGGCACACATACGTAATCGGGCGGATATGTAAGTACCTATCCTTCGCACGAGCACATACGGCGGAATGAATATCCCGGGCTCGGAATCTTGGATCTCGGTGGTGTAGATATTGAATATTAAACGTGTGCTACGCGCGTGTGGGGCGTGTATTCTCGGAGAAGATACCTATGTCACACAGGCAGCGCCCGGAAGCGCGTCGGCAAGCAGGCAGGAAGAGTCGCTTCGGTGACACGAATTTTACAAGCTTTTTTTCACGTATCTACCTTTTTCCGTAGAATCGCTTCAATATATTTTACAGTGGCGTGAATAAGAGATGAATAAATAATTAGGAGCAGTTAAATAATAAACGAGCAACAATTCAATTTTCACAGTTCAAAATGAAAGAATTTTATATTTTTCGAGAGCTAACATTTTGCACGAATGTAACCGAAGAAACGGTTTGCAAAATAATTGGAGTTAACTTCTCCTTTTACAAAACATCTGCGGTTAAAATTGCAATCAGCCGCGATGGGGTAACATCGATCTCGATAAATTGTTGGTATCGATGTCGCCCTGCGGTATTATTGAACAAGAGATAATTCTTACAATGACGTGAAATATCACGCATAATTACAATCGTATTAATTCCATACTCATTTATCGGTAATACAATGACACATTGTTTCCCGCGTAACATTGCTTGCATTCTATGAAGCTGCGGATACGAATAAAATTTTATTCTACTTGCGTTACTGAATTATCACATTGAAAAACATTATTACATTAATCAAGGTTATTGACGGTTTATTCTGGAATTACACAATAAATATTGCGTTAATTCATAACGGCTGTTGCCGTAAAAATCAATTGTTAATTGAGAGTGCAGTTATTCTAAATTTAAATTCTTTTTCAATTTAAAAAATTAATTTTGAAAAATGTACCGTTTTAAATCTTTCAAACTGAATTTATTAATTTTAAAAGTTACAAAATTTTGATATCAGCTTAGTTATTGGAGAAAAAAAACGATCTCGCCTTTTTTATATTGATACATGTATGTACATGTTTCTATATTTTTTTCTATAAAAGATATTAGTTTATTACTCTTTTTTCGTTTTATCTTTTGAAAAAATAATATTTTAAATGAAAAATATTTTTGGCAAACTGAAGATTTTAAAAAAATTAGTGATTAAAAATATTAACTTTCGTAAACTTTATTGTACAGATTATATAAATATTTCGTATATTTGTATCCTTTAAAAAATCTGCAATTGTCTTGTCGCGTTCCATATCGCAGAGCACTATAGAGTATCAGTAAAGAACAGTTATACAACAATTTTCATCGTTCGACCATCGCGACTGAAATCAGCAAAATTGCCTAGAACCGCTATTAGAGTTGGCAAGTGTTTAATGGCACGGTGTCGACGTGCTCGTCGTTATAGCCACCCATAGAGCTATATGATTGCTCGTGATTCTCCGCTATCAAAAAATAACACGTAACAATAATAGTATAGAACCTTCACAGATTTAAAAAAAATTTTTTTTAACAAACACCGATTATATTGTAACAAAATAAATTGTAGAATTAAAATAATAGCAGAAATAGGAGACAACAAATAATCTGAAATTTGTATTTAATAACATTCAAGTTTAATGACATAATAACAAATATATGATTATGAATTTGCAAAATACAAATTAGAAAGAAATTTTATTACAATATCACGTAAAAATTTATTTTGTGACTTTTTATGGACTATTTTTAGTAAATTTTAGTAAATCAAATTTGGTTTACAAATTCAAAGGTAATTTTTAAATGTAATAATTTTATATTGATCAGATATTAATGTTCTTATTCAGTAAAGATATATTTACTCTATGCTTATCAATTTTTTAAATGCTAAACTCAACTTGTCACAATTTAAGAAAAGTATTTTCCTAAACTGTGCTATATTTCTGACCAAGGTTGCAATTAATTGAATATAAATTCATCTAACATGAATTGTAGATCCGCAATCGCGAGCATCTGTAACTTGGCTCTTTCCAGTGATATGCAATTCCCAATGAAGACTTTGAACGGTTCGAGCTATGCAGCTGGACATTTGAATTTATTTCGTGTACCGACGACCGGATTTTATAGTTAATCCGCCTTTTTTTTGCCGGATTTCAGGCAAATGGCCGCAATCGTGCCGGGCGTAACGGGTGTTCGGCTATCACGCATGCGGCATTATTGCGATTTAATGGTACCGTCGGCAAGCGCGGTCGTTTATTATGCCACGCTACGTGTTGCTGCTTGCTGTGCCGTCGCCTATCTCGTCGGTCGCGCCTGTAAAAGCAACGGGTTATGGAGTAATAACTCGACGCTATATGACGCAGCGCCGCCGTGTAGCGACGTACTCCCGGTAAGCCAAACAACGCAAGCCGTCGCGACGCCTACGTTGGCACAAGCGTCGTCGCGGGATGGCTCTTGGTCTCTTGGCCTCTTCTCGCATAAACGCCAGTCTATCTGATGTCCCTCGCGCGCCATTTAACATTTAATGGACGGCACGCTGTCCGAAAAGTGCCGTTTATCATCCCAACAGGGGCTCCAACGCGCGGCTGCCGGGAAGACAACGGCGCGGTAACTACTGATCGACGATATAGCGCGGCGGTTTTTCTCTACGGGAGAAAAAAAATATATGTATATACGGCACGATCGTGATGACTTTTAGGAACCTACATTGTTGAAAGATTCGAAATTGACCTCGACAGGAATGACGGTCTGAATTTTCGCAACGACCCGAGAAGCATTTCATTATGAAAACGTCACTCAGCCATGAAATATCTTCGAATCAAATGAAAATCAAGCTCGAATTTAGAAATTCAATTTTACGTCAAGAATTGCAGTTAATACTAATCAACTTTTCCTATTACAACGTTATAATTATATTATCTAGAATATACTTTTTCAATTATCTAAGATTACGAAATCTCACCTCGTCTCAGAACAGAAATAGATATTGGCAAGATGTATTTTGTCAGGGAGCTTAATTAACTTTGCAAAGTTCAGTGAATCGACAAAGCGTGTATGTCGCGATACAATATACCGACAGTCGCCAGTGGGCCATCGATGAGGGCGAAATGACGGGCGGCTGTAATACAGACCGTCGCTATATTTCGATGGTCCTCCTTTCGCTCTCTCCGCACGAGCACCCTCGTTAAGCGTCTACGTGTTCGCGATTCTCAATCGGTTGATCCTGGCATACCGACATTATTTTTAGATGGTTGATCGGTCACGGTTTCATCGAACTCCGCATTTAATCTTCCTGGTTTTATATCCTCACGAGTTTTAAAGGGCGCAAGAAGTATACGTCACAATGTCACGTAAGATTCATTATCTACGTCATGATCATCCCCCCCCCCTGATTTATGTGCAATCACAAAGGGACCTGGCACACCCTTGATACAGATTTTTTGACGTTCTTTCTCTCGAAGAAGAATCACTGAGTAATGAAAAAAGAAAACGATGGATATCGGAAAATCCACGACTCACCTCGTACCACACACACGCGCGCGCGCGCACGCACACACACACACACACACACACACACACACACACACATTCATTTTTTACACACGCAGAGAACGACGTGTATATGTGTCTAGCCACGCTATCGTAGCCTCTGTAGATGTACGTGCCCACGACTGCCAAGAGTCACAAGAAGAGACCAACGAAAAGCGAGCGGCCGGGCTAGGTAGCTATGTACGTCACGTCTGGGTTCTGGATTACATTTATATCCCCATGCCTCGCCATGCCCGGCGAGCCCAGGGGGCCGATGCGCCAATACGTGCCTATAATCTTCCGCCTCATACTCTTTCACTCACTCGCTCGATCGGCGAAAGCCGCTCTTCATCCTCCCTCTACGGACCACGGGTCTGCCCGCCATCTCACCTAAATCGTCCGTGTGGCCGTGCACACACGTGCGAATCTTTATGCGTCCGTGTGTACGCGTTGCATAAAAGACTACCAAGTATACGTATGTGCGAGTAGTCTCGGGCAATTGCTGGCGAATAGTAACTCGCGATGGTGACTACGTTGCCGGTAGTAGATCTCCCAGCTATTACACCTGCGGGACACTTTATGTCTGAACGATGTCTCGGCCATGACTCGAAAATCCTTATCCGGCGATTTCGCGGTACCCCGACGATGTCAGCTAACACAGAGAATCGAAAAAGGAAACGCGTCGATAGACGTCGATATTGGCGGAGGCTCAACGAGGCTTAAGGTCGTTAAATTGTTACGACGGATGTTACGAGAGTTTGACGGAGAAATCTGGCCTTTATTCATGGTCGTATTGTTCCGAAGGACCAAATGCCAGAGAAGCTCATTTGAAAAATATACTACTCTTCTTGTTAAAATCACACACTTGAAAAATCTATATTTAATATAAAAAAAAAGACCAAGAAACTGCACTGATCCTTCTTCAACAACACTTACCAAATTTTAATTTTAAAATTTCGAGATTATAACGATCGACAATTATTGTTAATGCTATTACTATAGCTAATATTACATAAATTGGTAAATTTGTGCATTTGCTAATACATTGATTTGATGATTCTGCTCTCTGAATTTCTCTTCAATAGTATTCAATCGCTTTAGATTGAATAGAAACGACACAAGTATTCTTCGTTATAAAAAGTGTTAGTCGTTTTTAAGGTACAACTTTTTATGAAGTGCTTTGTACATAAAAGAGATCGAAGGGCATAATGCGCGCTTCAGATGGCGTCTGAACGTGAAAATATTCAGTATCGATAAGCCTCAGGGAGAAAAAGCGTTTTCCAGCTTCCTTTTCTGAGGTCCGACTGAGGTATTCGTCGGTGGTCCTCTCTCGCTCTTACTTTTTTCCCCTCCTCTTTATCCCGTACAGGGGTGATTTACGAGGAAGGCTTAACACAAGCTGGTTTGTTTTTATCAATAGTTAATTCGCAATTTACATCCGTTTAAATATTCATACCGCCGTCGCCGCGAAAACCCGGAGCTTTCGGTCCCCCGCATACTTATTCACGAATCCTCGGCTTCCCCTTCTCTCTCTCTCTCTCTCTCTCTTTCTCTCTTTTTCTCTTTAGTCTCTGTTATATCTCTATTCTTCTTTGTTTCTCCCCTTTCTCTCTCTCTCTCTCTCTCTCTCTCTTTCACTTTTTCTCACCTTCAACGCTCTTACGGGGAACGACAAAACCCAGCGGAATACGTTCGAATGCTTCTGCAAGCCGAAACCTCCCACGCATTAAATTCTAAAGCCGCTTTCTAGTTTCGTGACCTATCCTCTTTCTCGCGCATGATGACTTTGCAAACGAGCTTCCCGTGTCGTCAAACTTTGTCCCGGAAACATTGTGATTGCGATTACATCGGCGTTGTGATCTCGGTCGTTCTGTGTGCATCGTGTTGAAAAGAAAACGAAAGATACGTAATAACTACTAGTCGTGAGTGAATTTGTGACAGTTACGAGTGATATTACAATGTACATCTAATTAATTAAGCCCGATGTTATACCTAATTTAAATTAAATTTTGCTTACCGCATATGCTAAACCTGGATAGAACCTGGTTAATTATACGAGTGTATTTCATAATGAGAACTATATGAGAAATAAACATTTTTAATTTGCAATGAGTGATATATGTAGAATTAATTAAAGTAAAAAGGCAACGGTGCTTTTATTTTAAATAAAAATGCAGTTGTCTAACATATTTAATACAAAGGTTATTTCAGGTCATAAATATAATTATTAAAATACGAAGAATTTTTGTAGTAAGGTAAACGTAATATATTTACACGAGGGGATCAGGGAGTCGCAGATTAATTTAAGAAGTATATTTTAAGCCTTTTAATCTGGCTTAAAGCTGATTTATAGTTGACGGCGTACTAACGAAACGTGAAATACATTTCTGCATGTACGCGTTTTATAGCGTCCACGAGAACGGGGGCTCCAACTTTGTGAGTAAACACGTATATCGTACTGAATGAATAATAATTCCTGGAAATGAAATATCACAGTTGCGCATCCCCTGACGCTTGAAAACAATTCTCATTCAACACATTTGATAATTCACTTATATTTAATAAAATGTTGACGTAAAAGTCCTCGCGACGAGTCCGCGTCTAGCCCGACCAAACTTTTCTCTCAACTTGATATTGCCAGCGCATCCGGAACAATGCGCAGTGTGTAACCAAAGTTACCGAAACGCGTTGCTAAAGCTCCCTCCTTCTCTCTCTTTCTCTCTGAAAATCGACAGACTCGATGTCAAATTTGTAAAAGTACCATCCACGTCTCGGCTGAAACTTTGTTTTTATTCGGTTCTCAGGGCGGAATATATGCGGCATATACCGGCGGGGCCGACCTCTCCCGGTTCACATTCACGGAACCATCCTTTTTCCGAAACTTGTCAGTACGCACGCATATTTGCGTGTTTTATTCATGAAATACGTGGCTGTCTATCGTATCGGCGTGATAAGATCCGGAAATTGCATGTACGATGTTCCGCCGCGTAATCTTGTCGCCTTCGAAACGAGGCTCCCCTGCAACGAAACGACGCAAACGCGACGTGTAGAATTTATCTGGCCTTGATATGACTGCTCCTCCACGACGGAAAGTTAGCTATTTTCCGCCCAGATACTGAGACCGAAGCTGTATGAAGCATCTTAGGCATTCTCCTCGCGCTCCTCAAATTTTTTCCATATATTTATAAAATGGAAGCATCAATAACTTATGAAGGCGTTAAAAATTTTTATGATTTAAAAATTAATTGTTGAGTAAAACTAGTACAAAAGTTAACAATTATTCTGATTATACTATGTTAGTTTCTTTTATATAATGCTTTTTAGGTATTGCGAGTATTTTAGTATTATATAAAATCGCTGCTCTGTAATAAAAATATATAATCTCCATATAACATAATTATCTTACATTTGCTCGCTAAAAGAAATATAAAAAATACGAATTACAAAGGAAAAGGGCTAAAAAAATGTTACATTTTATTTGTATTTAATTTCAACTTTTCTGATAAATCGGGAATAGTGAGCAATCGTACGGGGGGATCACGAACATTTTGATTATTATGGTTATCACAATGCAGCTTGACAGTGTAGCACGTGCACAGTAAACACCGGCTGGTAGCGTTATACGATCGCTGCAGGTGCAAGTTAAATGCTCGCTGATGCGTTTAGTTAAAGCTTATGAAGTTTATGCTTCGTCATCGATGGTGACCTAGACACTTTCAGTGAGACGATCGGGATTAATAATTGATAGGTTTATGAGAATCATTAAACTTTCAATTCGAAAACAGATTGGCCTTGTTCATTTTGTTTCTTTATTTTTGCAGCCGATCATAAAGGTGCACACTTATTTTTCCATTTTTCACAAAATATCCGTTTACAACTAAATTGTGATAAATTGATCAACAATTATCTATTACGTATTTTCGGGAAAAAAAAAACACTTAAATAATAAATTTACTTAAAAACTTAAATAAATAATTTAATCTATAAAATGTTTAAACATAATTAAATATAACTGAATAACCATTTGTAAAATGTTATCGCAGTAGATAGTTTTCTTTTTACGCGCCTTACGTAACGTAAAAATTTCTACGATCACTGCAGGATCGCTTTTTGATATAATGTTAGTACATAATTGGCATCAATCAACACCGCATGCTTGGACGACGTATATGTTTATATATACGTGTACACGTCGACGCGTGTCCGCGCGGACAATGTCACGCTCTCGTGTCCTCGCCGCTAATGACTCATTATCACGAGCAATCGCCCCCTTATACAACGGCGTCGCCGCTCTCGTCTCCTATCACGTTAAAGCGCCCTTGTCGAGCCTATCTTTCGCCCTGCCTGTGCCGCATCCGCGTCCACTGCATACATATTCAATCCGTCATGCGATCAATTGTTAATCAATTAATTAACAACGCGAGCGGCGCTTTAATGACAGCGCACGATACTGCCACGCCTCACGAGACTCATTTAAGCACTCTGTTCATTATCCGCGCAAACGTAAACGTGCGTAATTCCCCGATAACGATGTTACAGCTACAAATATTCGTGATTTCTGCGAATTTAGATATTAATCCAGAATATCTAAAAATCGAGTTAATTAGCAAAATGTGTGCTAAACATAATTTACAATCTGTATGAAGATTATATATAACACTTGCAGCATAATTATCATTACCTTTGAGAATACTTTTTACGTTTAAAAATATAGGGTAAATTCGGGTAAGATAGCCATAGTTTTTTAAAATGGAAAAAACACATTTTTATTTTTGTTATTTCTTAATAATGTTTGATATATCACTTCACTGAATCTTAAAGTTAATAATACTATTGAATTTAAAAGAAAACACTTATTAGAAATCTAATATTATCAAAATATTATAACATTGGCCATCTTATCAAAATTTTAAGGAAAAGATGGCCATAGTATTATGGGACAGTTGACTATACACGTTTCATGTTAAAAATGAATGTAACATTTTCTAAAGTGATAAATAAACTTATAATTTTATATATTTAGTATAAACATGTATATATATCTTTTATATATATATATATAATTATATATGATTTACAATTAGTTATAATTATAATATTGCAATAGAGTAAAATAAAAATTAAAATCTGATATTGCAATAATAACATAACAATTATAATTCTCTTAAAGTAAGAGAAAGAAACAGATTTCTATAATTTAAAGAAAAACAATGTATGAAAAAATAAAGTGGGCCATCTTGCCCGAATTGTAAGATAAAGATGATCATAGTGTATTTAAATAAATAGTGAAAATTATAAGTCACGTTACAATTTAAATTCCTTTATGTATACGTAACGTTGACTATGGTAGCTTAACAGTAATTTATTCGTTATAGCAGCTTTTAAAGGACACATGCAAAACTTTGCTGGTAGTCAAAAGTAAAAGTATTATATAATATTCAGAATAAGATTATTTCGAATAGTGTACACATATAAATTACTATAAATATTGATTATCTTTCAGAATGACTATAAAAATGCACTATTTAGCAATTACTGGAGAAATTACAGGCTATGGTCATCTTTTCCGTATGGCCATAATACCCCAATTTACCCTAACAGCTGTCTTATTTAACAAACAAGCATTATTATCGATCCTTTCACATCGACAAAGATTCTAACATTAGTTTACATATAACAATTTACATCTGTCTCTATTAATTTGCAAGCTGATTATACCGCACGATTAGCTGATCAAACCGTGATGCTTCCTGCACGCGATGCTTCCGCGTACTTCAGTATCTTGTTTAGAATCGAATTGGAAAAGGACCGCTAGTTTGATCGCTCCCTCTCCAAAAGTCAATCGAATAACGAAGGGACGCAAGAAGCGTTCCAGACCGTCTTTCGCGGTGAAACCTTTTTTCCCCCTAAGTACGGGAACCGATGCCCACGTACTCCGTACACGTATTCGCGGCCGTATCCCGGAAGGTTAAGCCGTGGATAGAAACTCGGCGATGGTCGTTTTTCCTCGCGACCTCGGAAAAACGCTCCCGGGGAAAATAAGGCCGCGCGGCGCCTAGACCGGCAACGGATTAAAACGGAGCCCTGTAAAGCGCGCGTGCCTGTAAAACATACCCCGTGCCCCCGCTCCCGCACTACCCCTTTCTCGGCCCGTCAACTCCTGCGTTGATATATCTCGAGTTTGTAGTTTGCACTACCGCTACTAAAAATCCCTTATTTCTAGCTGTGTGTCGCGAAAACTGGCGGGGAGGTAAGAGGGCCAGCGGCGGTGGCGGCGGCGGCGGCGGTTGTTGCTGCAGCAGGGTCAGACGAAACGCGCGGAGCGCGAAAGAGGTCATCGCGCGCGCACCATCTGCACCCTTCCCACGGCTTTAGCCCGTAGCGCCAGCTAGACCGACAATAAGCTGATAATTGAGCTTTTGAATAATTCCAGCTATTTAATCCGGGGTTTAATAAAGCTTCGCCCTTTCCGCCCCTTCCTCCCCCCTCTCCTCCCCCTTTCTCCCGTCCTGCCCCACAGTCTCCCCACGAGCGCCGTTTCGCCGTTTCGAAACACTCGTGAATTTCATTAGGGGCTCATCAGCGAGGGCTTGCGACATTAATGTGAGCAATTTCGTCGTAGCCTTTTTTCCCTCGCAAGCGGGCGCCGAAAAAGACCGCGCGCATAGTAGGCAAGCAATTCAGGAGGAAAGCCAAGTAGAGAAAACGTTTTCCGCTTTAGCTGTAAAGAGTCTGAGCTAACGGAACACACATTTTGTTAGAGACATTTCGCGAGAGCGCATTTTACAGATGGTGAACGTTAATACAAACTCAGGTATATATAAACACGAAAAATATTCAGAAGTGAACAATTACATTTGATATTTTTTTTTTCCTTATATATTTAGATGCAAGGTAATCAAATTTCATACACGTTCGGCGAACGCAGCGTGAAAACTGTTGTTCTATCACTTTTTCTCAGCATTCTGTACTGCGTTAACGTTTATATTTGGGACATCGATGCTGGACCGCGATGCCGGTCTGTGCGAGGACGAGTGTTTAGTATCGCGGGGTTCTTTCATCGGTAGATTAGTTAATTTCGGTACTGCTCTGCCGTGGTCCCCGGATCCCCGATGTAATTAGCTGTACAATAGGAAACAGCAGTTTCCCGTGCTCTCTATCGCATCGACGATGTAACGTCTAAACCAATCTCCGGCAGCAGACAATTATTACACCCGCATTTCGTACGTATAATCCTCCTCCTCTCACTTCCCTGGAGGCTATGTTGCGGACAAAAGTATTCCCCAAGGCTAATGCGAACTGCATTAGGCAAGTGCCAACCGCACGTACTTCCGCAAATGGTCAGTTTCAATGGTCAAACGCATTCCCTTAACGAGCGTTTATCGCACGACGCTTCTTTTTGTCTGACATTTTCATTCTGACACTTCCGAAACAATTTCATAGATTATTTTTACATTTATTGTAGGCTACATGTACTATTATACATTTATTATATAAGCTAACTCAGACAAATTAAATATATAATGATTTAAAAACTATTTATAAAAGTATTACACTTATAAAGTTACCTATTTGAAAGTGTTACCAAGAATGGTAGGTAGATAGTAAACATGAAGTAACTGACTGAAGTAATTGGACTTTCAATATATATATTAAAGAAAAAAGAAAACCGATTTTTTATCCAAATGAATAATTAAATCATTTTAAAAATTTCTCTCATGTTTTTTTCTTTTTATGGTAAAACTATTTTTAAATTAAGAATTTAAATCTTTTGGAAATTTTTTAATTACATATATGTATATAACGTAATGATTTTACAAGACTGAAAAGATTATGAGCAAGTATCAGGATAAATTATCGATTATTTAGATTGTTAAATATTATTATTATCTCGGTCAGTAATTAGTGATATCATCTTACATTTTGCTGATTAGACATTGCTAGTGTAATCAAAAATATTTAATTAATCTGGTATTATTGGAATATAATCACAGATCTAATAACAAGTGATTCTAATAACAGGTAATTTAATAATACCACAAATCAGTAATCATCAAAACCAGGAACCTGATCAAAATTATAACTAGGCAAATAGAGTAGATTATACCTCTTGTTTATTGCAAAATTCTATTAACATAAAAAAAGTATCGTTATGTTTCATCATTTTGCGAAAGAATGATTCACGGAAAATTCAATTTAAAAACAGATTTTTCGATCATTTTAATTGATTTAAGAACGGATTTTGAAATTAAAGTATGTTTTACAAATCGAAAATAGTAAAATTACAAAATAAGCTAAATAATTGAAAACCAATAAACGCGTGTAGTTACAACTGGTTATAAATATCTTATGGGGTAATTTAAGCAGCAATTTTATAAATATTGTTTACTCTCAAATATTACGGTGTTGGTCCTTCTGATCTAGGGTTGTTTTAAACGATGATCTCAAGCACATGCTCGCTAAACATCGTGGATCGGTAATAGAAGCCACTTCCTCGAGTAGTCGCGGTCAGTTTATGTAGAGACTCCATGCTTCCGTGGACAGAGCACACACGCATACATTTTCACGCGTACACACCGGTACGCACACGTAGGGCGGTACGTCCCAATCTAACGTGATCGTGTATAAGGGTAGCACAATCGGTTAACACAACGCCGCCGTCCAATACTGATATATATAGGCATCAAAGGGAATTCCCACCTTGTGACACACAGGGCTCTCCGCAGACTCCTTGACTGTTGGCATAGTTAAAATGTCATCGTGGATGCGGTTACTGGAGCGTCGCCGCATGAGGGCTGCTTTTGATCATTCCGCTTATTGTCGATTTGTTGAACCAATGCAGATACGTGGCGATAGCGAAATGATCTCACGGATTATTCATCGACAATCTGCGTTGCCAATTATAGAGCTAATACTCAAGATGAAATAGACTCAGCATGCACGTGCACATTTTTGATGATGGATAAAAAATATCTCGGATTGACATCTTTTTCATTCCAGATCTAGTATATGTAAGAGCATAATGAATACGATAATACACTACGATCCACTTATAAATCGGGGTCAAACATGACAGTTGAAAAGAAGGAACATCGCAACGATTGCGCAACACAGTTACATTTTCAATGATAAAAATAAATATGCTAAAAACAAAAATATCCCAGGTATGTCTTTAGAAGGGCGAAAGGAAGGGAAGGTGGAGGGTCCTATTCCCTCCTCCACTGTCGCCTGTCCTCTTGGTAGGAGATATAAGATTCATGAGATGTTCCGTGCAAGAATACAATTTTTATGAACTAACAGAACAAGAGAGCAAGAGCTTGCATTTATATCAACGTTCTCTTTCGTTTCTTTTTTTTTTCACCTCCGGATCCGTCAATCACGAATAATTGATGAAAAAAAGGATGAAGTAAAGTTGCGAATAGCGTATACATTCAGAATATAACGCACGTATGTCTGTTATAGAGGAATCATCTTTTATTTAGTTAAAAGTTGTTTTTATTCGATTACGTCACATTTGACACACATATGAAAATAGTATGTTACATAAAATGTAAAGGAAAAATAGTAATGTAAAAGACAAAAGGACAAGAATAAAGGATGAGAATATATGTAACAAGAATAACAAAGCTTCAATAAAAATCGAAAATATAGCATGAATAAAAACATCAAATTCTGTGTATAATAATTTGTAGATAAAAAAAGATATACTTGTAAATTAGAGGCATCATTTATTATTAAATAATTACATGTTAAAATAAATATACCCAGCACAGAAATTCTTTCAAAGTTTACTAATTCCTTTAATTTAACAGTCCTTTAATAATCTCTGTTACATTAGTTTCATAATTTTCTCTATAATTGAAGAATTTGTTAAACGATTAATTAAACGTTGTTATTTAAAATTTATTGCTTTTTAAGATTGCTTATCTGTCAAATACTTTCCTATCGCTCCAAGCACTTCTGAAATCTAAATTAATGATTGAAAGAATTAGTTTTTTAACTTTAAGTTAAATTAAGGATGTATCGTATCTCAAAACATTATCAAAAATATAAAAATTTCATAGAATATTCTATATTACGTTTGAGTATTTGTTAAATTTGAGCATAATTCGAGCACTTATTGGTTTAAAAGTTATTTAATTTTTTGTTTACTCTTGATTCTTATGTAAAATCGCATTTTGCACTTATTTGCAAATTTGATGGAGAAGTAGCATTACCAATTAACTCAAAATTTTTACATATACTAATAAAATTCTCTAATAAATATTCGTACAAACATTCATTTAGATCCACTTGCTCGTTCAAAAGTTATTTATTCAAAACTGCAGCAAATATAATAATTTTCGCTGGAAAATCATTATAAATTTTTCATATTTAGCCAGCTTCAGGGCCAAAATTCGGGCATTCACGATTAAAATTTTTTGTTGTTGATTAGGAAAAAAAAATAAACCTAGAGAAGCCTTCAGTTTTTAAATTTCGATAACTTTTAGTTCGTATTGTATTATAGCCGAACATCCTTAAATAGAACAATGAGGGGTTTAAATATCTGTGTATATACAGCATCACATATATATGTCGCTCTTATTTTACAAACGGTTCTTTTCAGGCTGATATCATGGGCTGAAGCGTTACATCTCCGTTCCATTGTTGCATCTTGTGCCGCAATGAAACGGCGGGGATAGGAAGGTGGAGGTACCCGGCGCGGTGGCGGTTGTCGCTTATTCGATAATGCAACTGCGTCGTATCACCCTTTTAATGTAGTGCTCGCGATAGTAAAGTTTATCCACGGCAATGTGGAAAATTACTAACTTCTTGCTTGCTCTGGTAATTCTCGTCGCGTCCCCGTTCCCATTCGCGATCTCCCTATTTCCTCGCGCTCCTTTCTCCCTTTTATCGCGGTGTCGCGTCTTCGCGGGCTCGCCGAATGCGAACGACTTAAAGCCCGTGTTAACGTTAAACTTCGCGACGACCGTGGAACATTAAGCTCGTCCTACGCTACACACGCGTGCACATTTTAGTGTGAGTATGCATTAGTTTAGTTGTATGTATTTTAATGTGTTGGCGTACATTTCGCGCCTATGCGTGTCAGTGCTGTATATATTTTAAAGTTGCTCTTTCTCTCTCCCTTTCCCTCCCTCCTCTTTTCGCTCTCTACCTATCGGCCGATCGACACCATTACATCCTTTATGACTATCGGCCCATAATTATTTCAGCCGTTTAATTGATATAAACACCGAGTCGATAATTATTAATTTCATGAAATATTACTACTCCATGTACGTCCGCTTTAAATGTCCAGCCGTCCGCGAATAGATAATCGTCCAGCTCGAAGCGCTGCTATTACGTTACAAATACGATTCCGAATTTCTGTGATACGAATTACAAAAGAAATAGCCATTATTTTTTAAATAAATTTTAATCGAGTCTGTCTGTCTAAAAGTAAGTCTAACAATGTCTAATTTTACTATTTTTGTTATCAACGATGTAACATTTCGTAGCTGCAAGTATATCAATTATTACATGATAAATTCGTTATTTCCTTTTTCCATGCATACAAATGTATGTATAAAGTTATAAGTGTACTGTTTTTAATTCAAAAAATAAGAAAAAATTCCGATTTTTGTTTGATATCTAAAGAATCAAGCGTTGTACATTGAAAGAAAAATATAATGAAATATCTACTTACGGTACATAAATATTTACTCAATTAAAAAAAATGATAGTTAAATTAAATTAGTAGTTCTTGTGCTAAAATAAATATTTATTTACATTTAGTAAATATTTCATAGCGACTATTCAAACAAATATTTATTAAAATTTAGTAATTTTTTCTCTCAGTGTATACATAAACAAAAATATGGATTTCCTCGAATTTGACCTTTGATCAAAAGTAGGTAAAAAATTAGTAAATTATATAGAAAGATAGAAACGTTCTTCTCCTGCTCCCTATATAATCGATACAATATATACTTTTCACTTCGAGTTCCGTTTTAACTTGCCGATCGAATTTCAATTTGATTAGATATTCCGGCATCTCGGCAGGGATATATTCGCGTGGTCGTTTGATATTCAATGCCATCGAGTCTAAACGCGTATCGACGCTTAACGACATAATTCACGCGGTCCCTCGACGTCCCGAAATGTAGCCCGATTTATTCCGATCGCGCGGTTTATCATGCGATGTATTGCATTCGGTCCACCATGTCTGACGCTCATGTTATTGCTAACGCGCCATTTGAGATGAGATCGTTCTGCGAGAATGTGCCATTTGCAGCCATCGTCGCTATGTGTGTGTGTGTGTGTGTGTGTGTGTCACACGACGCGCCGGCGAAATAGATATAAATAGCGGTGCTCGCGAGGGAGGACACGGGGTGCTGTCTCTCAAAACGTCTCGAAGAGTGTGCGTGACGGCGCGACGATGGGACACGGGACGAAGAAAACGACGTCGGCGCCCGCGAGGACACGCCGACACGCATTTTGCATTCTCCCTTATGAATATGTTATCAGGACGTCTCTTGATGGGTTTCGCTCGCGCCGGTCACGCGCGGACAAATTTACTGTCAATATTTGTTCACCTCCGTGATCTCCGGGAGAGAGAGGGGCTCTCGGTTGAAATCTCGCACCGCGCGAAACGCACGTATATATCCCGGCGCGATCAGCGCGATGAGCCACGCGGGACGCGTCGCACACACGCTCCGTCATCGGACGATTCGCATGCGTGTCTCCAGCTCCGATTTTATTGTCCAAAGCTCCGGGGCTGACGGGTGGGGGATAATGTCGCGGGTGTCCGTGCGAATATTTCGCACGGAAAGTGAGTACATGCTTAGTGCACTTGACTGTTACCGAGGCGTCGTAAGTATATATATCCGCGTATTTGCGATACATTTTACGCAAGAGAATATTAAACCGCGCGAATGTCGCATTAAATTTTAACGCATTCGCGGCGTCGCAGGGTTGATATTTCGTGTATTGTGGTTCAGTGCTTAGCAAATGCTCCCCGCCTATGATGCCTCGGTACACTCAGAAAGCTTCTCAAAATCCGTCCTCTTGCCGTGCACTCGCACACACATACAGAGTATATATGTATGTAAAGTAGTTACAAGTCAAATATATTTATACATCCCTCGCGCGCGCATAAAGTAGCGCGAGTCGCGGTTAAAGCGACGTGTTTGGCGGTAGAAATACCGTAGAACTGCACTTGACACCTGTGCCCCGAATTCGGGATTTTCCTCCGCCCCTCCGCTTCCGGCACCCGGCACCCTTCTCCCGGTGCTCCGCCATCTCCGCTCCTCCCGCTGCACCCTCTTGTCAACCCCACGCAGCTGGCCGGAGCCCGCGCCCGACGTTCACCCCATTCGCCACTTTGATTCCTGCAACTGGCCCTCTGCAAAATTACCTACCTACGGCGAACTCGCGTTGAGGTTTTGCGGTGCGGCCGGCCGCGCGGTATATCAACGTTACTACTGCAACGGCGACGTTTGCAGTGTGTTTGCGTGTCCGCGCGCTCGCGCGCGCGCGTGCGGCCGACTCGGCCCAATTTTACATGCAATT
>QKQZ01013294.1:0-11857 GCA_003595255.1 Solenopsis fugax
ACAACACTTTGACGAATGTAATCGTTCAAGTTTCAATAGAAAATGTTAATTATAAACAAAGTTTTTCAATAAAATAAAAATGGGTGCCATATTACCCTCTTCTCCTCTATCAACCAAGCTAGCTCCTTCGTTTTGAATTTTTGGCCAGATTCGTAAATTGGGACATCAAAAATTCCCCCGTAGCCATTTTCAAGCGAATTCGATTGATTTTGAAAATTCCATTCGCCATATTGGATCCGCCATTTTGAATTTTGTACTTTTGACTTCAGATTCGTAATCAGCAACCTCGAAAATCTCTATATAGCAAATTTCAAGCGAATCCAGTTGATTTTGATAATTTTGTCCACCATATTGGATTCGCCATTTTGAATTTTATATTTTTCACACTGAAATCGTACTCAGCGACCCCAAAATCTCCCAGATAACAAATTTCACAAAATTATATTCACTAGAAAAAAAGTAACGGGGTGAAACAAAGTAATTGAACCGAAATCGAAACTTCTTTTTGCTGTTAAATTGACATAACTGTCTCGACTTTCATGCGGAGCTTTAATGCGGTATATCAGATTGTTTACGATTGTTTATGGTAATTGACCTTTGATACTCACGACTTTTATAATGTCAAAGAATCAAAAATTTGCCTTAAATTTTGTATTTTCAATGAAATTTCTTGTACTAAAGCGCTTAAAAAAATGAAAGAAAGTCTATGGAGATAATTGTCTTTCGAAAACACATTCGAATAGTATAAAATATTCAAAAAAGGTCGTGGTTGAAGTTTTACCTCGTTCTGAATGCTCGACATTAACTAACGATGAAAATGTTGAAAAAGTGAAGAAATGCGTTTGAAAATTGGCGAATAAGTAATAAAGAGATTGCTTTAAAACTTAATATATCGACAGATTTAATATATAGCATTTTTTGATTGATATTTTCAGCCCAAAACGTGTCGCAGCGTGGCTTGTCCCAAAAAATCTGAATTTTATGTTTACGTGAATTTCGTGAACTCTTTCACCAAACACTTAACAAATATCATTCCTCAAGTACTATATTCGTCAGACTTGGCCCCTTGTGACTTTCTCCTGTTTCAAAAGTTCAAATTAACACTTTGTGGAAAGTATTTTGAATCGACAGGAGCTATAAAAAAAATTCGCTGAAGAAGATGAAGGCCATATCTTCATGGACTTACGATATTTTGAAGAATGAGTAAAGCGTTAGTACATATGCGTTGCAAAGAATGGAAACTATTTCGACAGAAATAAAATAAATTTATTCAATTAAATATCAATTTATATATTTTATTTAACAATTCTGGATATTTTTGAGTAAAAGATGTCTTTTTAATTTTTCACAAGTCACCTGGGGTTTGCTGGACTCAGATGTAATTAAAGCGTAAATTATTTCAAAAAGTGCAGCGCCAGCGCATGTATCTCAGTATAGCAATAAAAAAAGAAAAAAATGTTACTTATACAGAAACTGGAGAGTTTTTATTTTAGAGCATCGTGGATTCCATAGGACTGAACCTTCGATTTTTATTCACGTGTTTTGGGAAAAATTAAACATTAACTTAATAAATCAATTTGCTATTTGAAGACTATTCTTATGATCTCGTTTACTAATTGTCTGTTCATATGTTAACAATTAGAATTATTGTATATTTACAAATTTATGAATAGAGATACATGTATGTAAGATATGTAATAATTTATAGTTGCTATAAACAACTAAAAATACAAAAGTTGCAACGATTTCTAGCTGACATTAATAACTGGAACACGAAACCCAGCTGTACCGAGACAGATTGCAAGGGGCTTGGAAAAGGGGGGTTCATGCCTTTCGGTATACTGGGTGTCATAAAAGGCGCAGCTACATGCTTCTATGGATTCATCGGTTTCGATTGCGTGGCCACCACGGGAGAAGAAGCCAAGAATCCTCAACGATCCATCCCCATAGCAATTGTTGCATCATTAACAATCGTTTTCTTTGCGTACCTCGGTGTTTCTGTAGTACTCACCACTGTTTTACCGTACTATGAACAAAATCCTAAAGCACCGTTTCCGCATATGTTCGACGTAATAGAATGGGATTGGGCCAAATGGTTTGTGACAGTTGGAGCGATTAGTGGATTATGCGCTAGGTAATATCATTTATACCTGGTAGAAACGGATCTAGTCGATCTGATTCAGAATTTAGTAGCTAGTTATACCTAGATTAGATTTTCTAACTCGTCACTGGTTATTTACTACATATTCGTAATCAGTTTTTATACGTAACTATCTAGTCACTATTTAGGAAAATAATAGTAGAGATGGTGCTGTTTTCAAAAATATGTAAGCTAGCTACTGTCTAGCCATCAGATGTCCACAAGATCTTGATTTTTTTTGACAACGTCAGATTGAGATTATTTCATTTCGTAAAAAATCTGTTTAGTGATTGAGAAACTATGATATAAATACATACGCATACAACACAGAGAGATTGCAGAAACATTGAAGAATAATTTCATTAAAACATTGCAATATTGTTTGCGAAACATTGCTGCAGAATTGCTGTAAAATTGCAACAACATTACGATGTCTGCTTTTTGAAATCTTGCAATGAAACATCCCATCAACGTAGCAATGTAATAGTAATAATCGTTTATTGGTTCCTTTTAGAAATACAATATTAAAATTTTTATAAATAATAAAAAGCATAATCTTATCCTAAGAACTTATCATCTAGCTTAGTCTAAACTTAACCTATACACACACACATCTCCGCTTCGGTCGCAAGTCCTTATCGTTACACATTGCTGGAATGTTCTGAAAGGACAAGTTTCTTAGACGAAGTTTCTGCGCATTGTGTGAATATGTACGATCATAGGGTGCGTTCCATTTACGCTCGCAATGCTCTTGGAATTATTTCATTCTTATTGTTTAAAAATTATTAAACAAGGACAAATAATGCTCGCGAGCGTTACGAGTGTTAAGTGTTTTCTTCCATATAAAGAGATACAGGTAACTAATGGACGCATTTAGCAAAACAAATCGCTTTGTAGCAATCGAATTGTGATTGGCTCCTATAACGGTCGACCTTTCCCGGGTCCGAATTTGTTCGCCGGATTCCAAGATCCGAGAAAGGATGAATACCGACTTGTTAAGTAAATTAATTTTTATTGTTTAACAAAAATAATTTAATATTAATTTGACGATAGTGAGGCGCGCCAGCGTTTCTCCCACGAAGTGATATAGTTGGTATAATAAAAATACAATTTTATTGAGATGGAAGTAACACTTTTGGGACACGGATCTCCCGGAACGCTTCTTACTCGCGGAAATGAACTTAAATTAATGATAAAATATGAAAAGTGACAAACAAGGTCGAGTCGAGCGAAATGAAGATTTTACAATAATACATTAAAATTTAAAATGTATCTATAATTAGATTTCACTACATAAACATGTTTCGGATTTACTTATCCATCTTCAGTATGTTACAGTTCGAATTACGTCAATTACATGAATATGATGATGTTAGTTTGAAAACGCAGAGTGATGGCACGAGTACATGATCAAGAAAAACTGTCTGTGGTAGAAGACAGCCCGCGCTAAAACAATGTCTCGATTTTTCAAGGCGTTATCTGTCCTAGTTGATTGTGTCGTCAAGATCATATTATTCTGTGTGGAATAATTAACAGAAACTGTTTTTATACATATTTTCCGATATACTGAACGCTGTAGAGAAATCAGAATCGTAACTTACAATGTAGTGAGATTATAATGATGCTGATCTGAGTCGAGGCACGCAAAATATATGTGTACATACGATGTGAACACCGCGGCGGTCAATTCTCGACTGAATATCTGTCTCGTATATAACATGTTTTGATGTTTATGTGAAATCTTAGCAAGGAACACATACACGCATACAATTTTAAATTTATATGCAAATTCGTTATTGTAACGAATCTATGATATTTAGATAAATATCGTTCAAAAGATCAGTGTTTTTTTTCTGATTGATTCCATATTTTTATTCCTTAATATGGATCATCTCTGACACTAATCTTTTGTGATAATTGGTTTCTCTGTCCAATATTTTTACTTCTTCCCAATTGAAAGAATGATTGTGATGATATAATATGTTCTGTTATGACTGTGTGTTTAGATGGATCTAACTTTATATTATTTCTATGTTCCTTTACTCTAGTACATAATTTTCTTTTTGACTGTCCGACATAAGACGAATCGTAATTTGTACAATTTATTGTATACACCACGTTATTATTCTTATATTCGTTATAAAAAAGATACTGACGTAGGCCTCCTATTCTTGTGTTTAATTTCGTTAATCCGATATAACTTATTATTACTTATAATTTAAGTCTAAATTAATCGCCTGAGGGGGGGGGAGAAATCACGCTCGCTACGCAGGGACGGAACGAAAAGGCAAAGGAGGCCGGGACAGAAATCTCCGGGACGGATCCGCGTCGTGAGGGCGGAGGAGGCTGTCAGATTCTCCGTCGTGTCGCCGATCCGGAAGTAAACTACGCTGGTTCTTGGAATCAGAGTATCAATTAATGATCCGGAATATTAGAAAGGACGGGGGGAGGACAAGTTACGGAATACGCCCGGTACAGGAAGTCGAGAACTTCCGCCACGGGTAACCGAGTATGCCCGGTACAGGAAATCGGGCACGCCTAGCGCTGAACAGGAAGGATGCCGAGAATATCCATCAGGGTAGCCGAGAACCCAGCTGAGCAGCTCCGAGTATGCCTGGAATGTCGGCGCCGAAGTAAGAAACTGGTATGTTCCGGCTTTACGCGGCGTCGTATTTATACACGCGTCCCCACCACGCGGCCGCATCCACGCCTTCACTATTTGCGCATTCGCTATTATCAGCGGCTTATCGCGTAATCGCGCAGCCCTGTATCATGGGTGGGCGAAAAAAAGAATTCTTACCTGCGACACATTCGTTACATACTTTTAAAACCAATAAATCAACGTAGAGATTTAGCGGAAAATCTAGTAACGTTACCAAACTTGAGTTTACTGAATGCGGCTAATAATTAAGGATGAGTTTATATGAAACAGGATCAAATGTTTATATTCTTTTATAAATAATACATTATTATACACGCAAATATTTTGTGTTGGCTCTTTATTATCATTACTTCATATTTAAAAAAATTATAATATTGCATGTTTTATATTAATGTCATATTGCTGAGATCTTGCAGGCATATTATTAATTTACGTTTCTACAATGTTACCATCATATTGCATTGCAATTTGCAACATTACAATGTTGCTGCACTGTTGCTACAATGTTCTGTGCTGTATGGGTAATATGAACTATAGATTTTCAGTACTAATAGTGTATATCGAAATGTAATCTCTACATACTGAATAACAAATCATAATAAAAGGACAATAAATTATAAATTATAAACAGTTCAGATTAAATAGCTACTAGAAGAAATGTTACATTACTAGATAATAGTTGTGTAATGCACAATTTTTCTAACTCATGACTAGACAAACATAAGATTCAATTTCTACTAGAGTAGTTGTTACAACCCTCCTTTTGAAAAAAATTGATTAAAAAAAAAAAATAAATTAACGGTCCACACCCTTAAAAATCGTCGATTTTTACCTCTTTGACATTTTATTCAAAATTATGACGCGATAGCCAAATTCTGATAACGTATTCATATTCTCATTTTTTCAGCCATCTCAAGTGCACTCCCTTAATTTATTTTTAAAAAAATCAAACTTTTGCGAATGGAGGTTGTAACAACTATTTCAGTAGAAATTTAATTCCCAAAGTTTACCTATTTTTTCAGCCATCTACTCAGGTGTACCCTTTAAATAATTTTCACATACTAATCTTACATATAGGTTCTGTTTTGGAAAACTATTCTGATATTTTATTGAATGCAATATATAAAAAGTGAACTTTGCTTTCCATTAGTTTGCAAATGTAACAATTTTAACAAAATTTTATTTATATCACAAACATATATTTCGTGTTTCCGTATTTTGAGGATCTTATATTAATCTACATTTTATTAAAGGATCTTTATTGAAATAGGGACAAATAATAGTTATTTTTATTGACCTATTATTTTAGTTTGTTAGGCTCGATGTTTCCGCTGCCACGAATAATCTATGCCATGGCTTCGGACGGATTGGTCTTCAAATGGCTGGGCAACATAAGCTCCCGATTTCAAACTCCGATTATGGGAACGCTTTCCGCTGGGCTACTTACAGGTTCGTAATTAATGAAATAATAATTAACTACATTTCTTAATAAAATTAAAAGATCACTTAAAATCAGCAATGAAAAGCACCGCCCATTTCTAATAAAGTGACCACAAATATCGCTTATTTTGTGATTCAATTTTCGAAGACAACACAACAATGAAGATTTGGAGTAATTAATAATATTAAATACTACACAAGTGGACAAATCGTGGAATCCTTATCTCTGCTATGACACACACACGCACGCGCGCGCAAATACACACACGAGGTATAAGTCCAATCGCTTCTAGTATAAGCACAATGTTAACAAATACATTAGTGCAATATTAGCCCAATTCATCCCCAATATAAATACATTGGCGTAATCTAATATTGAAACAATATTGTGCCAATAAATTATGCTACTAGGAGCGTAACCTCTTTGTAATAGACCTTGGATAATGTTTACCAGCGGTAAAATACAGGCTTTTAAAGAAAAACCCCAAAAATGCACTATTTATTTTAAATCATCATAACTCATTGAAAAAAAATCGTAGAGTAATGATTAATAAAAAAGAAATTAAAAAAATATATATAAATATTTAAAATAAAATTACAAACATTTTTAAAAAAATTTTATTTCTTACAAGTAAACCTACCTTTGCGTGACTCACCGATTTCATCGAAACTTTGTACATTTGTAGAGTAGGCAAAAATAATAGACACGTATTCTTTTTATCAGCAATAGTCAACATTAAAGGGGTGAAATCGGCTCCCAAAGTTAAGGGTATTAGGGTATCATCATGGTGTTTCACATAAAAATAATGTACCGATCAACACGAAATCATTACAAAATGTTTTCTATGTTACTGATTTGTATACGATTTGTCTCGAGACAAGATACACGTCTCTGTACGGAGTTTAAAACTTGTAATAACTTTTGAGCGCATATATTTTTGACAAGTGATATATATTTTCTCCATATGACAATTATTATCCAAGGCTTCACTAGTCTTCATCAGTTTCCATTAAGAAGTGTCATCTCCTGCGACACTGTTACGCGTAAAGATGCCACTACGGATTTGGCAAACCGACGGTGACTCGACTGCGTTCTGCTACATGGGCTGATGTCGGCTAGACTTTCTTTTTCTTTTATTACTATTATGCTGAGGATGACTCCAAAGGGAGTCGAAACGTTCGTTATATTGTTTTGATATGAACTATTATTATAAAAAACTAATCTAATTGTATCAGGTTCTTTGATTGCGCATTGTTATTCGCGCTGACTCTCATTGGCCTTTGTTATTTTTTATTTAAATTTTGAGAGTTCTTGTGTACTCATTATATGTTTTTCTATGTTAGATAGTAAAGTTTACATATCCGACTTTCCATGCATCCTTGTTACGAGGGGTAAAACATCCCCCGAAAAGGTTTATTTTTGTAGTTTTTGAATATAACAGAAGAAACTATTCTCCGATTTTAATGAAACAAAAACCAAATTAAAGAGCAAGAAAAAATGAAAGTTACGTGTTTTTGCTTTTTTCGAAAAAACCAAAATAAGGGGGTGAATCAGCCCTTAAAATAAAATTGTCTTTCTTGTACTGAAATAATTTCAGTCACTCTTAGAAAATGTTTTTTATGTTAGATAATAGAGTTTACATGTACGAATTTCCATGCACCCTTGTTGCAGGAGGGTAAACCACCCTTCTCACAAGGAATAATTGTTATGACGAATGGATGACGAAAGTCTATTTTCATTTTCATCTATGTCTAATCTATCTATCTAAAAAGTAAAGCTAAAGCAGAACACTATTACTTTTTGTGTTTTTTAATATTTTATAATATTTTTTTAGTAAAATTACAATTAGGGGAGCAGCCTCTGACGATCTTCTCCTTGACATATGTTATCAAGGAAAGGGTCCTGAGTGACTTACAAAAGGTTTTAAATAATGCTCACTCCTTATTAAAAAAATATTTACAAATAAAGTTTTGCGACTTTCTACGCGAAGCGTAAAACCCCACCCTCCCCCCTGCCACGCGAGCGAAACGAGGTTTACAGATGTTCTGTTCCATATGGAATTGCGACTTTCCACGCAAAGCGAGGTCCACCCCACTGTGGAAAGTCGCAAACCCATGTGGAACAGTACATCTGTAGACCTCGTTTTGCTAGCGAGGCAGGGGGGAGGGTAGGGTGGACCTCGCTTCGCGTGGAAAGTCAATCACTAACGAAATCAAACCAACGTATATCCTTCCTATTTACAGACTTTCCACGCTTGTAGTAAATGGTCACACAAAGCAAGGTCCACCTCACCACCCCCCTGCCTCGCGAGCGAAACGAGGTCTATAATTGTTCTGTTCCACATGGGTTTGCGACTTTCCATGTGAAGTGAGGTCCACCTCCCCCTGTCTCGCGAGCGAAACGAGGTCTACAGATGTACTGTTCTACATGGGTTTGCGACTTTCCACAGTAGAGGGGATCTCGCTTTGCGTGGAAAATCGCAAACCCATGTGGAACAGTACATCTGTAGAACTCGTTTTGCTCGCGAGGGTAGGAGGGGGGTGGATCTCGCTTCGCGTGGAAAGTCGCAAATCCATGTGGAACAGAACAATTATAGACCTCGTTTCGGTCGCGAGGCAGGAGGGTATGGGGTGGACCTCGCTTCGCGTGGAAAGTCGCAAAACTTAATTCGTAAATATTTTTTTTAATATGGAGTGAGCATTACTTAAAATCTTTTGTAAGTCACTCAGGACCATGCCAAATCTCCGAGCTTGCAATTTTCGTAGGTGCAACATCGCGAGATAAGAGATCGGCAGGGTTTTGATCTGTGGAGATATGTCTCCATTGTGCATTGGAGCACAATTGTTGTATTTGTGATATTCTGTTAGAAATGAATACTGGCAGGGTATGTGACTGGCTTTGAATCCAGTTTAACACAATAGTGGAATCGGGCCACAGAAAAATGTTGTCGATATTACAATGCAACTATTTACTGACTCTCGAAGCCAAGTTTGCGATGACTAGAGCTCCACATAACTCTAATTGAGGTATAGTTTCGGCCTTCAAGGGAGCAACTTTTGATTTTGCGCAAAGTGATGATATTTGTATATACCCTGCTGCATTCCTTGATCTTAGATAAATGCATCCAACATAAGCTTCCTTAGATGCAAAATCTGTGGATTTGAATATCTATGGGACTATTACAAATCGAATGCCTCGGAATTTTAACGTGATTCAGCTAAATCAATAATGATCTCGATAATTAATCCATTGTGACTGAAGATCGGAGGGCAGAGGCTCATCCCAATTAGTTTTCTCCAACCATAACTTTTGTAACATAATTTTTGCAACAATTATATAAGGATCCAGAATGCCCAATGGATCGAGTATGCGTGAAGTTTCAGAAAGAATGGTTCTCTTGTTAACCTTAGAATGTTTAGGAAGATCAATTAAAAATATGAGACAGTCATCGTTAATTTGCCAACTTAATCCTAATGTTTTATGTTTACCTTCTCACCAATATTGACTATGGACGTTTCATTTTCTTTCCCTAATAATAATAAATAATAAATAATAAGGATAATAATAAATAATAAGGATAAATGATGGAAGATTCATTGGATGCCCACTTAGCTAGTGGAAAGCAACCTGAAAGCAATATCCTATTTAGGTCTTGAACGATTATTTTAGCCTCTTCTACATCATTGAAACCTGTCAACAAATCGTCGACATAAAAATCTGAACGAATGATTTGAGCAATATGAGGTGTAGTGTTCTCACATTCCTTTGCTAATTGTGTTAATGAACGAATTGCCAAATATGATGCGGATGACGTGCCATACGTCAAAGTGTTTAATTCATAGGTTTCCATTTCGCTTGATGGATTAATGCGCCAGAGTATTCGCTGCAAAGAACGATCATTGTGAGATACAAGTATTTGACGGTACATTTTTTGTATATCAGCGCATACGACATATTTCCATTTTCTGAGTCGTATAAGTATTGAAAAGAGATCATTTTGTATGACCTACCATCTGACAATCATTTAAAGATATTCCGCTATCTGATTTGACTGAGCCATCGAATACTATGCGTAATTTAGTTGACGTATTGTTGGGTCGTAACACATCGTAATGAGGCATATAAAATGTTGAATGCTCATGCGATATGGCCTTAATCCTGGTCTTATGTCCGAGTTTCTCATATTCCGCACAAATGCGTGATAATTTGTCCTAAATTCTTTATTTTTCAAAAATTTTTCAAAAAATTTTTTCTAATGCAAGTAAGCTACTTGCTGTAATATTGCGTGACTCTCCCAATAGCTTAGGGTCTTTCTTAAATGAAATTGAAACAATGAAACGACCTTTGTCGTCTCGTTTAAAATTGTCGGCATAATGTTGTTCACAGTTAATTTCTTCCGAATTCATAGAAGTTTCGTCACTGATTGATTCAAGCTCCCAAAATTTCTTTAATTGTTCATTGATATTGGAAGAATTAACCTTACTCAAATTGCATCTTACCACTTTAGAAATATGAGAAAGCATCGGCCCCCCTACTACCCAACCGAACTTTGTCTTTTGAAGAGTTAGACCTTGATTGTTAATAGTAATTTGCCCTTTGCATAATAGTTTCCAAAACCATTCGCCACCTATTAGAATGTCGATTTTTCCTGGTATGTGAAAAGAAGGATCTGCTAAAGGCAAGTGTTTCGGAAATTTCAAATGTCGTGTATCGATAGGCTTTGAAGGCATTGATCGTTCGATTTCATCTATTATTAGACAGTTTGTTTGAAATTCAAATTTGTTACGTAATGACGACAAATTTATTGTGCACATATTTTTGATTTGAGATCCCTTGCAATTTAGCGTGTCTAAACTAAGTAATGATTAACGAAAATCCTCTCTAAACCGAGCCTTTCACATAAATCACTCGAGATAAAATTTGATTGAACATGAATCGAGGATTGCTCTTACTTGTATTGATTCCTGGGGCCCTTTAGCAATGACTAATACGGTAGCATTGACATCATTTTAAGATGATGTACACATTGATTTAGTAACTTTACTATAATCGCTATTTTCCGCTTTATCGAAATGTAATAAAGTATTGTGCTTTGCATTGCACCTTTTGCAGAACTGGCGGAACAGTCCTTCATTATATGCCCCTTTGTCAAACAATTGATACAAACTTTAGCTGCTTTAACTTTGTTTACTCTCTCATAAGGTGACAATTCAATGAAAGCATTACAATTTTATATGTGATGTTCCCCTTTGCATATCACGCATTCAGTTTTCTGAGAATGAAACGATTTTGATTTACCTATAAGAGGTTTTATAATTTTATTTTCTTTGTTATCAGACTTTAATTGAGGGTCTGTTTTGTAAAATTAAGGCGCGATCCTTTATGAATTTTGTTAAGTCAGTTAATTGAGGCTTTGCTTGCAAAGAAGATTTCTGTTTTTCCCACTCTCTTGTAGGAAAAACTAACACTATCTAATTTTGTGGAAATAAGTAGGGTAATAGGGCGGGTTCTGGACCACTATGTGTTAGTGAGTATACGTATATGGTGTATATGTGTGTGTGTGTGTGTGTGTGTGTGTGTGTGTGTGACGTCACGATGGAGGGGGAGCCGCTGC
>QKQZ01013297.1:0-11058 GCA_003595255.1 Solenopsis fugax
TTTTGCGCACCACTAACCGCGCTTGACTCGTACTTGCCCTCTTTTTACACTTGTCATATTTATAATTGTTTTTTGCTTTGTGTTTCATCAAAATTATTCTTTCCGTACAGTTTTCCTAAAAACTGCTATGAAAGATTTTTGACAGTTGAGAATTGTACCATTATTTCAAGAATTATTTTATACTAATTACTTCTATGTGATATATCACATAGAGAAAACAATTTCTTCAAACTTAATAAATTTTATTGTATCCAAACAAATTTGTTATTTGGAATGATCCAAACAAACTAACAAACCAATGTTTGAATCAATAAGTACGATTATTTGAATTTGAAACAATATATATCTTCGTCTTAAATAAATTATTTGTTTGAAACGAAAAATATAATATATCAATATATTTTGCCATTTTCATATAAATAAATTATTTGTTTCATTGCTCGTATACTTATTGTAATCAAATAATATATTATTTGGTTGAAAAATATTACTTCAAATAATAATGTTATTTCTGTCAAATAATAGAGATTTTTTTAACGAAACAACACAATTTTTATTCAAACAAATAATGTTTCGTATAAGCATATGTTATTTCAATGAAACAAATTTCAATCAAATAAATAGGAATACTGAATCTGAAGAAACCTTTTTCTCTGTGCAGATAGATGTTTCAGTTTGCTGTATATTTTACAGGTTTCAGGATTATCGAATTATTATATTTAAAAAAAAAAACTAAAAAAATGAAGTAATAATTAATTTATTGCGTGTCATTTCTCGTCTCTGATGTCATGTAACAACATCACATCGCCAGAGGCCAAGTCTTAATTACATGAAAATTAAAAAAAATATGTATAATATTTGATTACTTTTTATCCTATCTACGAGTACCTTCGCTTCAAAACATAGACATACATACGTCGACCGCCGCTTTCCTATGGCGCGACAAAGTTTGGCGGAACCCGCGAGCTACGAACTCATAACGATTTAGGTTTGCACGTATTCACCGGCCAGCTCTCCCGGCAACGATCATGAAAGCTACTAGCCGAGTTCACCACCGACTCAGATTTTCACGGAGAGTACACAATCCTCGTTCGTAACAACAACGATCCCGCCGGCGATAACAGACGTTATCTCTATCACGTTTTCCGCTCGCAGTACGAGCAAAATTCGAGATCGCCGCGATTGCTCGGCGGCGTTTCGGTGGAGAGAGCGGTGGTGGTGGACGGTGCACCCGCCGACCAGGTTCGTTTCTTCATTCCCAGCCCTATGGCACGCCGGCTCTGGCAATTCGATAGTTTCGCTAGTTCCGTAATCCTAGATTTTCCGAGCCATCTGCCACTCCGCTCGTTGCGCAGCAGAGATCGCGCCATTGAACCCGCCGAGTTAATTCTCGCGATCTCCCCCGCTGCGCTCCGGGACCGAGAAACCAGTTAGCTGACGTGCTCGTGTGACGATTACACGCGCGTGTGCGACAACAGAGGAGCAATTGCCCCGACCAGTAGGGTCTGTTGATTAAAGAAAAGAGGGTAGGCTTCTGGGCAAACGTCGTTAGCATGGAAGAATTCGGCGCGTCGTATTTCGGGGTGCGTCAACGGCTGTTGAATAATTTGTATGCCTATTTTTAGATCGTAACGACGATCAAATTGTTACACTGTCATTAGTATTAAGACTAAATGCTAAGCAAAAGCGTTTAAATGTATAGAAATAAATGTAGAAACAAATATCTAATCCGAACGATCAACGTTAAATTGAATAAAATTGAGAGAGAGAGAGAGATAAATACAAAATAGAATTATAATGTGACAAATATAAGTATAGCAAATATTAATATAATTTTTATATATATTGAAATATTTGTGATGATAGCTTTGTTAATTATTTTCTAATTATTTTCAAATTATCTTCTTTTATTAATAAATTATAGGAAAATTGCATTAAAAGAAATAAAAATTCTGAATATTCTCTTTCGTACTTAAATGGGTTGGCATATTTCTTTTGTTTTTTATTACAAATGCAATTTTAAATTCGCTTCCTGCCTTTTGTAAAATTTAGGATTAAGGTGCCCGCATGTGTCGCAGAGCAGCCTCGCGAATTCCAAAGGGAGTAAGCAAGGAGCATAAATCACGATCTGAGAGTCTATCAAAAGCATCGCCCAACGAAATCTTCTTAGAGCAATTTGTAGCACAAACGAGCCGCGGGCAAGCGACGGGAGTGGATGTTTATGAAACGCGACGAAGCAAAATTGCCGTAACTGCAGAGCGAAAGACAAGATAAAAGGGAGGCAACGCGGGAACTCGGTCTATCTGTTTCGGGAGGAGGCAATGAGACGAGCCGACATAGGAGAGAGGATTAATGACGAAGACGCAGATGTTCGAAACGCTCTAAGCGCATTTCCTTAATAGCACTAACTGCTATATAAAACCGCGCGCTCGGGCAGAAACTGTGGACGATAAAAAGGTAATTTGAACACACTCTCTTGCGTCAGAGCTACCCCTTTTAAAAAGATATTAAATAATACGTCGTTATATTATAAACGGAAAGTTTTTATCAGCTATCATACCCGACAAATCATTCGATAAATGAAAGTGTGCATTATTAAAAATTTACATCAAAATCCGTAAATATCAAGAATGTTCATTTATATCATGAATATTGCTTTAGAATAGTACAAATTAAATTTAAAAATAGTTAATCATTTGAGATACAAAATAAATTCGAACGATGACGGCACACTGGCTTCTTCCAATTTTTAAAGCAGATTTAAGAAAATCACTTAATGTTAACGTTAAAGACTCATTGTATTTCGGTATTTTTGTTTGACAAAATGTCTTAAATAATTTCTCATTATAAAATTTTATCGTTGCAATTTTTGATATTTTTGATTGTGATGATGAATGTTTCAAACGCCGATCACAATGGCATCCTATAAACCTTAATCAATTAATCATGCGCAGCAAGTAATTAAACATTTTCCTATTTATCTTACTTTATCGTTATTAATCACAAATATCAACAAATAACACTGAAGTAACGTGAACTCAGCGAAACCAATGGAAATATGTTTATAATGATGATTGAATCGACACGCGAAAACATTTAACGGGAGTTGCAGATCCCCAGGTGTAAACGAACATGGGGTGGCGCGCCGATGCGGCAAACGCGATTCTTCATCGGCGCATCCGAATTGGGGGGAGCCGAGAAAGAGGTGTGAGGACAATAATTTTGCATGGTCGATTTACGGGCAAACTCAGCTGCCTCCGTACCGCACATTCTCGAAATATATATATACATATATACATATACATATACATATATATATATATATATATATCGTGACCGTGAAAGAGGGATAGAAAGGTGGGTGGAGATACGGCGGTCTCGGCCGCCCACGTCGCTTTCGGAGTTCTTGAACTCGGTTGACAAGGGCCAACAGGATTTAGGATCAGCAAAGGTATAGCGAGAGCTCAGCTCTCTTTGCCACGTGTAATCTGACCTGGCGCATCGAGTCACGCGATGTAATCGCCCGTTTCGCCATTCTCGGAGTTAGGCGCGACCGGCCAGACTATAAAAGATCCGAATGTGGTGCAAGCTCCTATCAGATTAGCGAGCATGCGTCGAAAATAACATAAAATCATGAATGTATGGACAACGCACGCACGTTCATACGCGCATGTACGAACCGTATAGTATTGATTAATTTGCGAAAACAATCTGCGGGAAAAAAATAATAATATCAAATTTCCCATCTTCTGTATATTTCGTGTACGCCTAATGACAAATAATGAAATTAATTAATGAATTTTGATTGATCGTGTGTATCATACGAACAAAAGTGTACATAAATAATGCAAGCGAAACTTTGTGGACCAGGAGAGCGTGCGGGAGATATAATTCATCCAATAATCCATCTTCTTCGCGTAATAAATTGACGGAAATAGCATTTCCGTGCGTAAGTAAATATCGAAAACTTTTCTCATTCTTTCGAACACATAATTTCACTTTAATTATGCGATATTATGATTTTGCACGGGACAAACTGCTACGGCGTGTAATTTAATGGATGATGGATGGATCAGCGCGACCTCAACGAAAATAAGTTTTATTAATGAAGATGCTCCCACCGTGACGTAATCGTGTCAACGGCTGCTGTGTAAGTTTCACAATTTCCTCAACGGGAGATCGATCATTACTTTTCACAGTAGTGGTACACGCGATGTTCTACAACATATCGTTATGTAACTAGCAGTACTAGTTTACAAAATTGTAACGATAAAATTTTATAATGAGAAATTGTTTAAGACATTTCATCAAACAAAAATACCGAAATGCAAGTTTTTAATGTTAACATTAAATGATTTTCTTAAATCTGCTTTAAAAATTGGAAGAATAAACCAGTGTGCCGTCATTGTTCGAATTTATTTTGTATCTCAAATGATTAAATAAGTAATTGTGCTTGTTAAACTAAAAATTTTAACGTAATGCAATTACTTTTTTATATAAGGTTTTAGATTTTTTCTTTTTATATAACCATAAAAAGGATAATAAGCCGTAAAGGTTATAATAAAGCAGAGGAACATTTTGCCTTAGCACGTGCTTAAAAGTATAATATCTACCACTATTACGCCTTCAATTTGCTTCACGTTTAGTCTAATGTGATATGAAACTGAAACGCGAAGCAAGCTTCCGCAATGAAACCTGACGTTTCGCACTGTCTGGCGCCGAACTAGCCTATTTTACAGACGATAAATAGCCAAAGTGAAACGTACAGGGTCGTTTAGAATCTTATATGGCGTAAACGCATCCTGCTGGCGTGCATCCAGTGCGCCAACCGTTAACGCGGTTTAACGAGCTCTGAAATACGATCAACCAGCGAGAGTCCGCGACCCTGCATCGATACACTTCGCCCCGTAACATGAAAAAAAAAAGAGCACCTACGTAAAAATGTCTGTACCTTCATAAATAAATGCAGTTACATCCGGCAAGCGGCGAGCGAGTCGACGAAGCCAGAAGTCGAGATATGAATTTCGATCAATCATTTCAATGGAAAAAGGGAAACTCTGATTGGGTGCAATCTGATCTGAATTTACGACTTCATTATTTGCGTTTGCTTGCAACGAGATCGATATTGTTACGACGAGCTAATAAAACGTGTGATAACTCAGATATTTAAAAATTATTCCCTCCCCCTTGCGAATAAAAAATTCTTTTGCATCACAATCTTTTTTTTGAGTAAATTTTAAATAATCGTAAGTATGTCAGTTACACACTATTCAAGTTTTCATTAATATGAAAAACAGAAATAAAACTTTATATAATTAGCCCGAGAGCATTGAAAAAAAAGTCTGGTTATAACTGCCAAATGTACAGTGAAATAGTATCAATGAAATATTTTATCAGTATAACCAAAAATAATTTTATTTTACTAAATGTTTAGTAACTTATATCAGATTTGATAATACTTACTAAACATTTAGTAAAATAAAATTATTTTTGGTTATATTGATAAAATGTTTCATTGATACTATTTCACTGTACATTTGGCAGTTATAACCAGACTTTTTTTTCAGTGGGGATTTAAAGCAAATTACAATGCGTTCTTTTTAATGTAAAATAAAATCTCGTGCGTGCATATAAATATGGATCACTCATATCATTACATAATGTTAATAACCGAATAATCGCGAAATAAATAATCGCGACCTCTCTTCCGTTAAAAACGTTAAAACGATTTATATTATCGTACCTACAGCAGACAGTATATTGTTTCCGCCGAATAAGAATTAGCTGGCAATTAAATTGCGGTTTAATATCTCCCGTGCGCGACGTTATATCCTATTGCCCGAGGTTATGAAGAGAGTATCAACTAAAACAAAAAAACAAAAAAAAATTCACCGGGAATGGCGCGTATTACCTCAAAGTTTAATTAACTCGATGAATCTGCCCGACGTATAGGCGAACACTACGTTTCTATGTGTACACGACGGACGCATATTGCGCCAAAGCCATAGCGCGAGTAATTCTCTCACAACTATTCTCTCTCTCGCTGACCATGCAATTTATTTTCCATACAGTTTTCATGGCCTCTTAACGAGCCCCGTCGCTTGCCCTCTCTCCCCTCCCCCGCCCCATTTTTCCCCCCCTTTCTATCTCTCTCTTTCCTTCATTTTTTTGTAATCCTGCCTGTGTGTGTGCATATGTGTGTGGATGGCGTGCTGATTTTCGCGTATTGTGCATAGTGACGCGCCGCGGCGAGGAGCAGACGATACGGGCCCGACAAAGGGAAATGCAATTTACTTTGAAAGCGTTGCTCGCGTACTTGCGTCTGCGTAAATTAGATCCGCACGCATAGTTCGTTTCTATACGTGGCCTGGTTGTAACCCGGTTGCGCTTTCTCTCCTTCCCCCCTCCGCCACCCCTCCGCACCCTCCCTCTTTTCTGTTTGTCGTGTCATATATTACCCGCTCGTTCCAGAATAATTTCGAGCTTAGCTTTAAAATTGTTGAGTTTGTGCGTGATATATGAAATTTATAATTACTCCGCATCGCGCCCGAGCGAGGAAAGTTACATCCATTATTCTGATAATGCAATATGATACACATTCTAAAACAAATTTATTAACTGTCCATATAAAAGTGTCTAACTTGGAATTTTGCATTTTATTAGACACATTTAATTTTGAATAGAGAAAAATCATTAAAAAAATACTATATTGCAGAATATATTGACGTATTTAACGTAAAGCCTTGATATCGTTTCGACGAGAATACATGTAATTCAGTTTACTGAACATTCCTTGTATAGAATTCATGCCTACGAATTGGAATTACGTCATAAATTCAGAGAAACGTCATTTTAAATTTTGCGAGAGAAACGGCGCGACGTACGCGAAACGTCGATCGAGAAACAATGTTGGGAGATATGTCGATAGGACATCACTACTGTCGGGGCTCGCGAAGGTACTCGATAGAATTCGAGCTACTTGGTCGTCGATTTACGGCTTCTTTGATCCTCTCGAAATCCCCGGGGCATTTACGGGGAGTTAAGAAAGGTACGCTTCGAAGCGCGTGGTAAAGCCATATGTGCGTATACACGCAAGAGCGACTGATACCGTAAAAACTTGAAAACAGATAAACCACAAAACATGATTGGACTTGACGGGATCTTATACCGATCGACAATACTAGGACCAGTTTTGTTCCGTACAAATTGTTATAAATCGCATTATCTTCGTCTACACTGAGAGAAATGTTTGGCGAAATCAACCAAAGTTTGGTTGAATAGTGATCAAATGAATTTTATAGTTATAATTACTAAATATATAGTTGTTTTGACCAAACAACTTGTAGCCTTAAAACCAAATAATTATTTTCATACAACAAATTACAAAGAGTTTTGTTAAATGTAATTAAGTTTTTGATACCAGTAATTACAAAATTCATTTGACCACTATTCAACCAATCTTTGGTTGACCTTACCAAACGATTTCTCTCAGTGTAGATATTTTTTTAAATCTCTATATACAATTCTTAGAGTTCTATAATAATAATACAATATAATTCTGCATAGGCTGCAAAGAGCACACGTCGATATATCGAAATGTGTTAATAAATGTACGAGAAGCTCAAAGAATCAATATTAAAATTTCCATTTAAAAATTTAAGAGAGTTTAAATTCCATTTTTATATTGTAGTACCTACATAAAATGTAAATACTGAAGTGAAAAATTATTGATAAATTCATTAATATAATCATTATAATACAGATTATAAAGAAATATTTTTTGACACGTCAAGAACCAACATTAAGCTTCTCGTGCAATTTGTGAATAAGAAAAATTGCCAACTGCTCTATAAAAACGTAACAACTAACGTTGTACATCGAGCGTAGCGTAAATGGCGAGTCTGACAAAACAGCGACAGAGGAATCGAGTGCGATGAAGGAAATTGCAATTTCGCCGACCCCAAACACCACCGACACAGACAAAAGTGCACTGTACTTACACGTCGCGTGGAATACGCGCTGGTGGTGTCCCGGCATACTTCCGGCGCACGTAGAGCCATGCAATTCAAGAATACCAACCTGCGGACAAACAAACGGGTTAATTAAAAGCTCGGCTCTTCGCGGGGCGGAGAGGGGAGGAAGTGGCAGGGCGAGAGACGGGGCGAGGGTTTCGTACAATGTACGGCCGGGACGAGGACCGGGCTGGATTGTCGGGATGGTCTCCTATTTAGGCGCGCGTGTGGCAAGCGCACAAATGTACGAGATGCAGGCAGAAATATATGCCGCGCGTATGCATATGCATTTTCCACGCTGACGTCGAATATGAAATTTTTCGCATCCCGACCGTCCCCTCTTCCCGCTAATCGTTTTCTCCGCCCTCGCAAAAATTATGCGTTATTGTTGGCGGACCTCCACGATCGCGCAAACAGGAGCAATCGTCGGCAAGAACGCTCAATGAGGGCCCTTTGTTCCGTGCGCGCACGCGCATGGAAATTTAATTAACGATGCAAAAATATGTTCGTACGAGTGTGCGCCAGCGTACCGCGGGATGACTCATTGTTGTGTTTGTGGAAAATATTGTTTCTCCGAGATAGAACGTGAATAGAGATGTAACGTAAAATTAGAATTAACGGACGAATAATGCGCAATAAAGAATAAAGTAAAAATCGCAAACAAATAGATTTAATTTTATAAGGTTTGCTCAAAGTATCCAAAAAATAATTCGTAAAGTTTTGCAAAATAACGAATCCAGTTTAAAATTAATTGGAAACGATGTGCCACGAGCTTCGAACGATCGATGCGATCGTTGCACCGCCGCGGCGCCGTATATACGAGCGCATAAGTAACGTTCTGAAGTGTAGCGAAGCTTCGCGAAAATAAAAACGAAACGCGAGTGCGCCCATTGCGAAAATAATCCACCGTCCCGCGTAACCAATTTGTTCGTTCACGGTCGCGCAACTGATCGGGACGATGGTCGTAAAGACGAAGGGGGGAAAAGCCGCTTTTACGCGGGGGGACCACATTGATGGCAACGACTTTAACGGCAACCAATGTCCGACGAATAACAGGCTGGGCTATCGCGGACTTTCCTTCCTCCTTTGCCGCAGAAGAACATCCGATAGGTCTCACACGTCGTCCCGTACACGCACGCGATAAATCGTTGGCTCGTAAAGCAACGTTTCTCTATTCGGTTAGGGTGAGTCCCGAGGAAATTAAATGCGCTCGAAAGGACTCATCAAAATCGCGTCTCGACGCACGACGAAATTAACTCCCTATAAAGTACAGGCGTATCTCGGGGTTAAGGTAGACTGAATGATGGGATCGTTGACCATTTCCTGACAATCTCGATTGGTATCGTACATTTACGAGCGCAAGATATCAAGTGAAGAAATAGATTGTGAAATAAATAGATTTTAAAGCCTTAATACCTCCCTCCCCCCCCCTCCCGTCAAATATTGTGCATGAAATTAAGAGGATAGGAAGAATATTATTGAAATGTTAATATCTAATAGAAGGCAACAATTATTATAAACATATTCAGAAACATATCAATACTAAATATTTCGTTTCTATTTTAAATTGTCAATTTTTTTAACATTATTTATATTTCATGAAAGTTACAGAAATATAAATAACTTTATAGATTATTTATTCGTGGAATTCCTAATCTATCTACGTTGCCCTAAAGAAATTATTAATAAAATTTCAAGGATTCCTCTGCATTGAGAAAAAAATTGTTAACTTGACTAAATTTTTCAACTCGATTAAATATTTTCAATTCAAGTATTTATGTATTTGACTTAAATACATAAAATACTTGAACTTCAAACAGTTATATAATATAATATATAACAGTTTAACAGTTATATATTTAATTCAACTACATATATATTTAACTTAAATACATAAATACTTAAACTGAAGAAATTTTATCAATTTGAAAAATTTAGTTATTTAACAACATTTTTTTCCTCAGTGTGTCATTAACAATCTCACTATTCCACCAATTTTCTCCGCGGAAACAGGTTACAGGGAGTTAAAATCAGTTGCGTACGCGAGTTGATTAAATTGCGCTAAGGTTGCTTTCTTGATTCTACGGAAGGCTAGTGGAACTTCAGGATGCCGCCGAAGTTCACGGCGCTATGGAAATACGCATAAGTTGCAGGCCGCGAGTACTCCCGGAGGTAGTAACATCGGCACACTTCATACCCGGGCGGAGTAAACTTCTCTGATTTCCCCGCTTGTGAAGTAATTATCATCCGCGCGCGCGCTTATCGCGACGGTGTACATCGTTGGCGGGTACTTGAACGTGTAATAATGGAAATTTCAGCGACCAACGCGTTGCGGAAGACCGGCGTACTCGATCAAACTTCGCGCAACTTTGTTGCACGTCATGATGAGAACCGCAGTCTCTCTAGGTTTCCGACGTGATTTTTCTTCTTTTTTTTTTTTTACTGAAAATCTTTGCCAATCGAGCGGAAACGCTTGAAATTTTTGCCACGAGTCATTCCGTTTGGCGCACGCTCAAATGGCAGGGAGATCAATGCGCTTGAAAATAAGACGAAATTAGATGTTTATTTCTCAGAGATATTGGTTGCAATTTGGAAAATTTATACGGTCGTAATTTGTAAATATATTTAGCTTTGCTTTAAATTATAATCGTGTCTTTTTTTATAATCCTGTTTTTTTATGATAAAATCAACTAGTAATAAGTAACACGCATAAAATTTATTGTTTGCAGTTTTAATAATATCACACGAGAAACAACATAAGACAAAATATTTTTACTACGTAAATATGATTGTCATAATTAACTTTTACATAAAAAAATCAAGTATATACATAATCTATTCTTGATACACAGAAAAAAAATTAGTATCAAATCAATAATTTATTGTTTCATACATAAGCAAGAATATAAATTCTTCTTGGAAGATTTTATAATCTTAAACATAATTTGCTAGCATAAAGAAATTTTGTTTCTTCAAACAAATTATGTCTAACAAGGAACCGATCCGAGGTGTCCACCTCCGATCTTGACGAGCCTTTAATATGTTA
>QKQZ01013306.1:0-19656 GCA_003595255.1 Solenopsis fugax
GCCGCGGCGCAAGCGTCCCGCGCGGCCCGCTCTTTTCCGCGCTTTTCTCCGCGATCCGATCGAATCATCCACGTTGCAACGCGATTCGCGCGTAATGCCTGTACCGCCATCGACAAATATCCAATCTGATTAATTCACAAACCGCTGGATCAGTTGTCGAAAATTACGCGTGCTCTCGATGCGTTTTATTCGTGTCCAGAGTATGTAGATTCTGTTCGGATCTGCATTATATTGTATCTGGCTACCGCACGCGCTCGGTAGCCAGATACGCCGACTGATATTTATTTTTTATGATTCGCTCTGTGTGCGGATGTTCTACGTATCGAATATGAGGATCGATATGTAACAACGCTGTATGAAATTCGCGTTTGGAAAAAGAAATGTTCGAAGCTCGGAAAGCTCGTAAATTTGCATGCGATATCGGGAATGTTTATTAAATCGCGTATCGTGTCGATAAGGAGTTTCCTTTTTTTATCACGTTTCGAATATCGATCTGCTCTCGATGGCATTCGATTGTAGGATGCTGCTCCAGTTTGCTTAGCAGAGATTAATCCGATATTGCTGTAATGAGCTTTTCGAACTACATCAACTGTTTTCAGTCTTTCTATATCGCATATAACGCTAGTAACTTTCTACAGAGTAATGTAAAGCAAATCAAAGACTATTCTGGTAATATTAAAATAAAATTCGGCATAAATTAATTAATGTTCATGCTGTTTCAAAATCCAATAACGCTAAAAGAGATAATTGTATACAGTATAATTTTGAATATAATTAAACGTTGAATTGTAAAATGTTTACGTGTCTCCAAATATTCACGTGTCTCACATATTTACGAAAAGTATAGCAGATTTCAATTTAACGTATTTAACGTCATTAAATTTCTATGCAAACAGCATTTACGTATAAATCTAATGGCATAAAGAAATTTAATATAGATAATGTAATATTTAAAATTACAGAATGAATTTTTCCTTATTATAAAATTCCTTTTTATGTCGTCAGATTTATATTAGAAGAGCAACATAAGGATTTTATGGAAAGATCAGAGAAAATGTAATGCCCCTATCTAAATGCAAGAGACAGGATTTTTCTACGGATTAACGGGAAACTCGATCGTTAACCCCAATCACGAATCGCCGCGATGTCATCGGCTATAAATTTCTAACAAGATGAGGAAGAAGAAATAATTTATTTTAATTATTTTATGTCAATCACGTTCTGTCGTGTAAATTAAGCACAGTCCTTTCCAGTTTGATCGACACACTGCTTGGTAAAAAATAAAAAAATAAATAAATAAAAGAAAAATAGCGAGAGCGGTAAGCGAATGTGCACGAATTGATAGAAATTAATTCGAATCGTCAATGGGTCAAGCAATAAACGTAGCTCTTTTCATCGTCATTTGCTCGTAGAATTGCTCTATTTATTTTTACATTTCCATCGCCGAATCCGTGGCACTAATGCGATCTATATTCGCGCGAGTTTCTCTTCAATGATTAATTTTAGCACAGCGCAGCCAGAATTCTGTAAGGATATCGTTTTTCAACTTGAAGTCATTCTCGCATTGAACAATAGCGATATTAAAATAATGGGAAAGTAAGCTGCATTAAAAGGTTAAGGATTAAGGAGAATAGCTGTCACATTACAAAACTATTATAGTTGAAAAGTTAATTAGAATAGAATAGAAAAGCTAATATGTTCACATAGATACATTTTCTCTTTTTAAAAAAAGTCATAAATGAGTTGCAAAATTTGTACAAAGTCATGATTTTTCAAAAATCCGGATGCTCGACCTTCGACGGATTTTAATCAAATTCCGAATTATTGTGTGTATTGTATAATCATCAGATTAAGAAAATCGATAACTCGTCACCGGCCGTTGGGAAAAAAATGGCGTGAACTTTTATTTTTACATCGGATAATAAATAGATTCCCCTTGCGACGCCATACAGGCACATACAGGCGATTTTCTAGTTCAAGGCGGCAGAGGCATTGCTGATTTTCCACTCTGTAGCAAGCCATCACGGAGTTGCTTCTTTTCATCCACTATATTTCTATCGTAAGATTTATTCGATTAGCGCGTTGTCGATTAGATCGCCGCGGGCGGGAAGGAAAGTGCATCGCCGGCGCATCCATAGATGCGTTTCTAGCAGTGGGCGTGCCTATACCGGAAGTCATAATCACGTCGCGCCACGAGATCGCGCCGCGAGAAAGCAATTAGTTCACGTCGATAATTAATTAAACTTTCGCGATCGAATACGCGACACAATGCAACTGTATGCGCGCTTCAAACAGGAAGCGATGATGGAACTTTCATGTAGAGCGCGACAGAAGATGAAGTTGAATCTCTCGACATCTATCATTATATTTTTATATTGCTACGAAGAAGTTAATTAAACTTCCTTCTCCCTTTTTTATATCACACCTCTGTACGTACCTCTTCCATCTTGCGTTATAATTTTTCTATATAACAACCATAAATAAATATAATTAAATATAAATCTAATCATACAAGAATTTTGATTATTTCGATATATTTTGTTCAACGAGATCAATTAAAAGATTAATTAAAAGAATAGCAGCATCTCGTTTATATCTGTGCACAGAGCGTGTAACTACGAGATGTTCTCACTGAAATAGCGTAACCGGATAAATCTCGCAGTGGCTCGAACATTACGTGAAAATTACGTGGGTCACGACACCCCCGGGTGTCTTCAATTAATTGCGGGCTACGTAATAGCATGCGCGGAATTACACGCGCGTTAAGTCCGGCTGGAGATACCGCGCGTCCCGTAATGAACCTTCAGACACCGCATTACTGTATCACCGTGCGATCGAACGGCGCAAATTTCGCCGTTTCCAGCGCGCCGCAAATTGCAATCGATCGCAATGCACACCCGCGAGAGAAATTAATTACGCACCAAACGCATTACCGGACGCCCGGATATTGTTCGAGAAGATCGGCATCGATCGCGATCGTTCCGTTCGCGCGATCAAAGATGTCAATATTCATTATGGCCCGCGCCGGGCTCGTTTGCGTCCCACGCACGAGGAGAGTAAATTAATGGCAGATTGGCGTCGTAAGCTGACAACCCACCGTTCAAATGTAATCAGACGCGGGCCGAGAGTTACCGGGGCCCCGCCACGTGTGATTTATGTACACGCGGTGTCCGAATAATCGCGGTGTAGGGATATAACCGTCGTTCGTTTGGACGGCAGATTTTTTCACAAATTAAATACGTAAACTCGGTAAAGTGTATAAATTAAGTATTTAATTTTCAACTCTCGGAAGTCGGTTGGACGTACCGTTTAATATTCAGTTACACTGTGTGACTTTTGCATTTGTATAATTTAATAATTTAGGAGTATTTTGAAAGTCAACTTTGCTCTCATTTCGCGCGTGATTATCCTCATTTCAAACACGAAATCTAAATGTCATCGTACATCGCCTCGTAGCTCATTTTCATATTTCAGTTAATATGCGAATTGTATTATACGAATAATGAAGATTCCATTCTCGCTTCGCGCGAGAGAGTCGCAAGATCCTTTTAGCGTGTTCACTGAGCGCGCAATTGCGAGTAAGCGAGTAGGCATGAATTGTCGGTATTGTCCTGAAATCGAATCAACGTTTTTTCGAAAAGGCCAACCGGTGACTATTAAAAGTTCGCCGTGTTCGTTACGAGAAACACACGGCGCTATTAAACGACTTCGAGTTCCCTGGCTCGTATGATCAATTGTGACTCCGCTCAACGGAGAACGTACCTGATAGTTGCCGTTCCGACTGCGAGCGTGGCTGCTGCTGCAAGCTCTGAAAGCAACGGAGAACGTATCATTAGTTTGAGAAACGGCGTCACTCGCGTGCCTGCGCGACCGTGGCAAAGGAACCGAAAGAACGCTTTTAGCATGAACGATGCGTTTACTGCAATCAGGTGTACCGCGGCGACACTGCACTGAGAAAAAAATTGTAGTGGTGGCAGCTATCAGGGGACAACCATACAAATTTTGTTAATAAAATTATAATATATACACTGTAAAAAAATTCACATATAAATTTACATATAATGGATGTAAAAATTACACGATTAGTTCCGTAAATATAAAAAAAAAACATGTAATTTTATAGAAATGATGTAATTCCACAAAAAATATGTAGATTTGCTTTTATTGAGTAAATATATCATATTTTGTACGAAAAATTATGTATATAACAGGATATTTAAATATTATATACAATTATCTAAATTTTTGTAACATTGCGTAATACAACAATATTCCATATATCGCTGTGAAATATAATGCGATTAACGTTCACTGTGCATCATGAAAACTTTACCCATCTAGCATCACTATGTGCGGGCACAGTAAGTAGTCATTCTATTGTTTACAACATGTATGATAATATATAATACAATTGCAAAACGTATTGACGATTTATCATTTTTATAACTTTCTATACATGTTGTAAATTTACTTCTGCAATCTGCTTAATTACAAATTACAAAATTAATCTTACCCTTGTATATTACAAATTTACAAATGCGTGGAAATTTACAACTATTTGGTAACTTTACACCTATTATAATGGGTAATTTTGAGAAAATTTTTTACAGTGTAGTTGAGTGAACTAAATTATAGTTATTGCAACTAACAAGGGAATCTCGCGAAGTGCGAAATTCAGATTTTAATGAAACTGCATAAATGTAGAGGGGGTAAATACATAAATTTAGAAATTTTGAGTTGCAGCTAAGAAACTGTTTGAAGGGATGAAACCATTCCTCAAAGATAAAGAGACTTTTGCCTTTTTTAAATATATCTCGTAAACTAAACAAAATATCAAAAAATGTTTTATACTAAAGTTTTACAGAAAAAATATCTCTAACTACGCTATTCATTTTAAAAAAAAAAAATTTTTTTTTGAAAAATTCACCCTTTTTTGGAAAATAAGTAGCGTAGTTAAATAGAGATATTTTTGCTGTAAAACTTTGATATAAAACATTTTTTTATATTTCGTTTAGTTTACAAGATATATTGAAAAAAGACAAAAGTCCCTGATCCTTTGAGGGGTGGTTTCACCCCTTCAAATCGTTTTTTAGCAGCAACTGAAAATTTCTAAATTCAGGTATTTACCCTCTACATTTATGCCAAGTTTCATTAAAATCTGAATTCACTTCGCGAGGTTCTCTTGTAAGTTAATGGTTAAGAGAATTAATAAAAAATTGTACCATACTATACAATATAGTATGGTACAATTACAATTATTTTTTATTAGTTCTCTTAACCATTAACTTAGTTGCAATAACTATAATATAGTTCAATCAACTATATTATTTTATAATTCTGATAACAAAAGTTGTATAGTTGTCCTCTTATAGTTGCCACTACTACAATTTTTTCTCTATGTATGTATCTCAAACTGCCGTGATAAAAGCATTGCACAAAATGAATTAGTTTTCCCGCTTAACGATCAGTTAGCAAAGCTTTTTTCACCTGGGCGTGGAACAAACGTTCAAAGAACTATTAATAGATATGTATATCTATTTGAAACATCTTGAGTTTTCAAATGAATTACAGATATACAGATCAAAGCACTTAATCGTTAATTTAATAATAGCCGCATAACTTGATAATTTTTTTATATTGCAATAATAGGAACAAATCGGTTTAATTTCTTGAGTAAAGCTATCTAATTGTCTGATAATAGTCGGTGACACAAAAGACGATTGCTATCTTTCATTGCCGATCCTAACTTCATCTTACTTCCATAGCAACGAGAGATAACTAATAATCGACACGACATTGAATCGTGACCCACTTGCGGTATTGAGCCAGTCGGCCTCGAAAACAACGGACGAACAACCGTGACCTTATCTACACCGTGCTCCACAGAGCGGATGCGCCATCGATCGATATCCTTCCAATATTCACGAAAAAAGTGAGAAGTTCGTAATTAACCTTGAAATACACACGCGATGCTCCAATCGTCTTGAAAAGGGCATCATAAAGTTAATCTATTTCCAGAGGTGTGCGAATAATTTGAATTCGAATTTAATCTGAAAACTTTGAATCCGAATAGTTCGAGAATTTCGAATCGATCATTTATTTCGTTTTACTTTATATCTCTTACATATGCTAACTTTCGTGCTTGGTTGTTTGTCGATTTCTAAAATTTGTCTACCGTTTCTAAATGTTATAAACTATCGTACTACTTCGTAAATTTGCTTTAACATTTCATAAGTGTGTCATGATTTTATAGAATTTAGAACAAAATTTAAAAAAATTACTTTATGTTACATTTTTCTTATGAAGTACATTAAAATACTACGATAGTAACATTATAATTTATGTACGATATGTATTCAATGCTCATTTATCAATATAATATCCTCACACTTATTTATACAATATAACTATTATAAATTTTTATTTAGCTTATCATTCTTTTGTAATTATTTTCTAAAATTTTTGCGATTAATGTAAATCTGGAAAAATTCGATTCAAATTCAATTCGAATTAAAGAGCTTCAAATACGTTATCAAAGATTTAATTCGATTCGACCTCACAAATGCTTGATTCGCACACCTCTAACGATTTCCTTACACACAGCATCATTAAGTGTCAAATTAAAATATCAAGGAAGCTATGTAAAAATAAAAAAATTGAGTGTTACAGCATTTTAATTTATAATAATTTACGATAACAACTCTGACGATAATTAATAATTCTGAAAGACGCTTTAATCTTGCTTTAATTACTCCGTCATTATTCTACAAAGTTAGTTATTAAAACTGTCCTTAAAATATGATTTATAATAGAAATAATACAAACAAGGCGTGATCAGAAAATAAGCAATGTCACGAAGTGAGTCGTAATTTTGAAAAAGGAGCCTCGCTGCCACGCGCTCATAAAAATCATGAATGTCTCTAGGTCTCAATACCGTATTTAAAAATCATAGACCAGCCGTGAAATATTTTTCAAACAAAACCGAATAGGCGTGGCCATCTCTTTTATGACTTACGAGGCTTCAAGGCAAATCCCACGAAATTCTCTCAAGCAAAAGTTATATCGCTTCTCGGGATCCCGTTTATTCTGCCGAATCACTTTATCCATCGGCTACAAACGTGATATGAAACAATATGACGTAGAAAGATACACGCAATACTTTTGCAGAAAATTTCTCCGTAATTCTTAAACAAATGTATGTATCTTTTTTAAGCCGCTGCATTCCGAGAAGCATATTTTACAAAAGGAATGCGCAAAAGGCAGCTGAGTCATTGCAGTCCTGGCAGTTTTAAAAATAAATATTTCCCGATCTCTATTTTATTCTGCAATGTTTCTGCATATCGCAATAAAACGAGCACGATATCTTCCAAGGATCTTCCAAGAAAGAAAAATGAAATCAGTATTCGTACGAGTAAAATCAGATATAAATACAGATACATGATAAAATTTTACAGATTTAAGATATAGATGTCGGTTTTTTTGTGACGTCAGAATTAAATGCAGCGTGTTAAATATAATATACACTGAAAGAAAAAATTGTGGTGGAGACAACTATAAGGGGACAACCATACAAATTTTGTTAATATAATTATAATATATAGTTAAGTGAACTATATTATAGTTATTGCAACTAAGTTTATGGTTAAGAAAACTAATAAAAAATAGTTGTAATTACTTTATTATATAGTATACTACAACTATTTTTTATTAGTTCTCTTAACCATTAATTTAGTTGCAATAACTATAATATAGTTCACTTAACTATATATTATAATTATATTAACAAAATTTGTATGGTTGTTCCCTTATATAGTTGTCACCACTACAATTTTTTCTCTCTGTGTACGCATTTCAGATATTAAAATAAATACCGTTACGTATTCTGCAGCGCTGTTCTCCTGACAGACATAGATTTCTAAATGTTTACGAAATCGAATTAACGATCGATTAAAATTTTCGCTACACAGGACGTGTCACGTGTGAGATTTCTCGCCCGACGTTTGATTCGTTACGGGCCTTGATTCGAAAAAGAACGATTGTATGTCATTTGCGATTTCCGAGAGAGAAAGAGAGAGAAAGAGAGAGAAAGAGAGAGAGAGAGTCGAGCATTTAAAGCGGCTGATCTGACGAAAGCTCGAGTTTTCTATCGTGGCCTTCGTGCACGCGTACGTGACAGACCACACAGTGTGGCTATATTCGAGGTCCAAGGGATACCAACCGATTAATACGCCACCACGGCTGGCTGCCCCATTAGCTTTGATCGCTCAACACAGGCAATCCGGTACCGGGTGTTCACGCGCGACTTCCGCGCGCGCTCTCGTGCAATGGGTGTTTACCGAGGCAACATGCTCACTCGAGCGCGAATCTCCCCGTGTACTGACACTTCATTGATAATTTGCATACGCGGCCACCGTCCTACGAAAACTGCGGAGATAAACGCGGGCAGCGCGGCGCACGTATTCGGACACGCCAAAGGTCAAAGTTGCGGCCCGGGCTCGCACATGGAATGCGAAATGTAGCGGCGGACCTGGGGCAATCAAAGCACCGCGTCGTCGGTTGCAACGAAAATATTTACAGCAAATGAAGTATCGGCTCTCCCAACGGCTCCAAGTGCATCCATGCGGAGCGCTGCTTTTACCCTCAAAGACTGACCTTGCTGACGATTTTCGTGCACGAAACGGACGGCGGATTCTCTACGTTTGCTGGATGCTTCGCAGGAAGAACGTAGCGACACGCTTGAGACGATGCTAAAGAAGAATGCTGGAGAACGCCGGTCGAGAAAACAATAAGCGCGACCTATTTAGCTACTCGACCGTTTAGCGTGGCTCTTTAATTGTGAATAACGGTTAATTGCTGCACCAGTATCCTTTAACGGAGCAAACAGCACTGAAGCTAATTCCTCTGATGTTACGCGAAATATTTGCAGAAATTTTATAAAAAAAAAACATGTGAATTGAAAATAATTAAGCACAAATTAAATTCTGCTTTCAAACAGAAATTGCGTCCTCTCTTATGAAAAAATATAAACAAAATTAATAAAAAATTGTATGTATATCTTGTTTGTGTATCTTGTATGTACCTGAATTAAATAATAAAATTGTTTCAATAATAACATAATAATATACTGTTAAATCACCATTAGCTAATTAGCATATTCGCGTTGATACACTGAGAGAAAAAATTGTAGTAGTAGCAACTGTAAGGGGCCAACCATACAAATTTTGTTAATAGAATTATATAATAATATATAGTTAAGAGAATAAATATTAATATATAGTTAATATTTAAGAGAACTAATAATAATAGTTGTAACATAGGGTAAAGTTGCCTATTATGAGATACCTTTTTTTAAAGGCTTATAATTTATTTAATTTATATCATTAACTCATATTTTTATATCCAAATTATAGTAAATATATTTAAGTTTCATCGCCAAAAGTTAGCATTCGATAATAGCTATACTTTGTTGTACATGAAATTTTTTATCAAAATTGCCGATTTTGCCGTTCAGGAAAAAGGGTTCCTAATATGAGATACAAAGGTTTTTTTATATGAAATGGATATTATCGACTTGGACCTTACTAGGTTCAAATTAGGCTCCAGACTCAAAATCTAGTTGACCAATCAAATAGCTCTTTTGGTACTCAAAAACTTTTGTACGTACGAAATCTATTCTCTTCGAGATATTTTAAAGTCTCAGTGCTAATGTTGAAAGCCATAATTTTCAAGCCTCATAATTCTAAAGTCCTCAATGACAAACTTTATTATAGTATTTTGGAAAGTTCTCGAAGTCAGAATATGCAATAATAAATGGAGTTTTTTGAGTATCGACCTTTAATACATAGTCTTCCTCAGTGTATACAAAACTTAGAATCTATAACAACAAGCAGTTACATTGTACACTTTTGAACAATATTAACGCGTCAAATTAACCAATATTTAAAATCTTACCAAGAATGAATCTGCGGCAAACCGCTTACATAGTCGTCAAAAATCAAAACTCGGTTATACAAGATGTAAAACGTCTTAGTCTGGGTGGTGGTCCCAAGAAATGTGTGAAAAGACATCGTTTTCGGAACAAGAATCTAACGGAACAACATGAGTTGCGAAATGAAATCAATAAGTAAAAATAAAATAAGAAAGACATCTACAAATAAATTAAACAAAATATTTGGTCAAGAAATAAAATTAATAAATAAATAAAAAATGTAAAAAAAAAACTGTACAAATCAAAATTTATAAAATTGTAAAAAAGAAATAAATAAATAAATTAAATAGTCAAAAAATAAAGTTAATAAATAAGTAAAAAAAAAACCAAAACTGTACAAATCAAAAATTATAAAATATGGTTGTCTCTTTATAGTTGCCATTTTTTTTCTCTCAGTGTACGAATAATTTCCTTTTTAATCGATAAATCTAAACATATTGGATAAACGCGTTAAGCTCGCAAGATTAGCAAATTTTCCAAAAACAGTAATCAAGCATGCAAGTAATCCTCGTCACATTCTTGTAATTCGTGTAATCATTTACTGATTCGTGTTTCGATTTCCTACGTTAGAACTCAATAATCTCTCTCAGCGTAATCTATCTATACAAATCGCGAAGATTAATTATTTCGCAGAGCAATTAATCATGAAGGATCGATGGTGCATACGTCTGATGGTGCGTAGAAAGATTGGCTCAACCAGTTCCCACGGCAGAGCCGTGATTCTTGCTGGTTCGCAAGAAATTCCCATCTCTCGCGAAACAGGTGGGTAAATCGGGGAAGGACATTCGAGACTCATCGCCGCAGCGAAATGTTCTTACGACACTCTCTTCCTGGCCCACACGAATCGCAGGCGAGGGACGCAAGAGACGCGGTAGGCTGGCCAACGTGTCGAACGATGCGACGTGCGCGAACCACGTGGGCAGAGACTAATAGCTGTCCGTGAACAGCGGATCGTCGAACGCAACCACGAGGACGAGGGGGGAACGTATATCTGCGATACTGCATCGGGTAATCTCGATACCGATAGCGTCGTACACGCTTCGCTGCCGCGCGATTAATGCCCGCCGTCGTCGTCCAGAAGGATTCTCGATGTGAGCGCCCGGCCTCTAGCTCCTCGAGTCATGCTCGAGTTAGCTATCGATATTTAAGGGATGATTCGAACCGGCCATTTGACGTCAATCGATTATATAAGTTCGCTTACGTAAGTTTACGCGTTCGTCTTAATTAAACAATAACAAGATGGAGAAGCAAATACATTATTAAACCGAGCTCTTTGCTACTCGTTCCGGATCATCGGAGAATTTCTATAATCAACTTTTCTCTTCTTCATCGTAAAGAATTTTTCAGATTACTATCGGATATTATTGGATGTACTTGTATAAAGGAAAGAAAGTAATGTATAGAAGGATATTAATAAATACGTAGTATATAAGTGTACGTAATAAGAAAAATATTAATAAAATAAATACAAGAACTTCTTCCGATCAACGTGGAGAACATTTGATATCTATACATTTCGATTGTTTTTCTTTCGTACACAGAAAAAAATGACTATTAAATCAACAATTCATTGTTTCATATATAGAGTGTTCCAAAACCCACGATAAATATTTTAATGACAGATTCTTTGAAAGATTTTAAGACGAAAATTCTAATACCAAAATGTCGAGGTTATAATAATTTTCAAACGGGAAGAGTTTAAAGATTACGAATGACAGGGCTAGAATTTCGCGCGCTCAGGGACGTCATTTTTCTCAAAATTATGACGTGATAGTCAAATTTGAGCAACAAATTCGTGTCCAGCATGCAAAATTGTCCATAAAAATCTCTTACAGTTAGACTCGTTATATTTGCAGAAAAAAATATCTATTTTCGCAGGTTAATGTAATCGGTACGTGCATTATTTTACCTACATCAATATTCACTCTCTAGTAATGATAAAAAAATGTATTTATAGGCCGATCTTACATAAAGATTTTTATCGTATGGACCAAATAAATGATGATTGATATTTTAACAATATTGATATTTGACACATCAATATCGACATAATTATTAAACTATTATGTACGAATATTTATCTGATTCTATATTAAATTTATTATAGGCAGAATTAGATTCTTAATAAAACTCTCATTGCGTATTTTTACTATTTCATTATTGTAAAAGGCATTCGGTTCAGGGAAGCACATTGACATCCCTGAGCGCGCAAAATTCTAGCCCTGTCATTCGTAATCTTTAAACTCTTCCCATTTGAAAATTATTATAGCCTCAACATTTTGGTATTAGAATTTTCGTCTTAAAATCTTCCAAAGAATCTGTCATTAAAATATTTATCGTGGGTTTTGGAACACCCTGTATAAGCAAGAATATAAAATCTTCTTGGAAGAATTTGATAATCTTGATCAGACATAATTTGCTTACATGAAGAAACAAAATTTCTTTAATGAGGGGATAATGAACACTATCAACTAATTGTATGTAATGCGATACTCAATTTGTTAATAGCATTTTGACCGGTTATATGTATCTGATTCGTAGATTTTTGCCGAAATATATTTATTGTTACACTGAGGATGATCCAAATCCTAGGGACCGAAACGTTTGTATATTTCGAAGAATAATACATGGATTCACACACGAAGACCTTGTAATTGGCTCTTAATTGGCATTGAATTATCTTAATTTATTTCCTTGGAGCCTACCTAATTTTATTTAAAATTTCTTTATGTTAGCAAATTATGTCTCTTTGAGATTATAAATATTTCCAAGAAGATTTTATATTCTTACTTATACATGAAATAATGAATTGTTTATTTGATACTAATTTTTTTTGTGTAGAAGTATCCGATATATTTCGATCAATCTTTCCGCTGTATTATTTACTCAAAGTTAAACAAAGAGTAACTTACCGGCACCTTCCCGTTGGTAATCTTGACGTTATTGTTCTCCAACAACGGCGCGCTGTTGCTCTTCCCGCCCATTTCTACAGCCAGAGGTTCCGGCTTCAGCTGCAAACTCGCCGCGGACGGAGAGGACGGCGCTCGGGGCGGCGTTTCTAGTAGCTCGCCCGAGCTCAAGGAACTGCTCGCAGTGGTGGACAAACCTGTCGCAGAAGAATGGCCGAACGGCTAGATTAGAATTTATAACGTACACAAATAAACTATCGCGAAATATATCGTCCAACTGGTAAAATATTTGAAACTGATCTCATAAAGCAGGTTCTTCAAATAAATGGTTCGTATTTATTATTCTTATACATATTATTGCATCGCGCGTAATAAGAAGACGTAAAAAGGATAGCTTGACGTTACGCGTAGGAGGAACACTTAGAGATACGCCGACATGACTCACATAGCGGTAAATTCGTAGGCCTGGGCGTCCTGATCCTCGGCAACGAGTCATCGAGGCCGCTACTGCTGTCCACCGCGTCCTGCGAGTACTGATCGTCAATTTGTTTCGTTTGCGTATGCACGCTCTCGCGTTTGACCCACACGTCTTGCGAGTTCTTGTCGTTTCGTGAGTTCAGTTTCGACGGCCGTCGCCGGATTCGCTCCCACGTCTCTTTGCGATGACATTTATTTGGTGTTGAAGCTGCGTGAGAGACAAGTGCATCGAGATTTTTATCGAAATTTCTTATCGGTCGTTTTCTCAGTTTTATAATTATATTTAAATATATATTATAGATAGTCATCTAACAAAATAATTTTTTAAATAAAGTGTGCACAGTAAGAAATTGTGCATCCATATGTTAAAATTTTCTTGTGTTACCGCGTTTTGATTATTACTTCAATGTAAAATTAACATACCACTAATATGTTATTATTTTTATAACATTTTCATGTGTTACATTTATGTCCATTTTATAAATTAACACTTTGTGTATGTCTCTTAGAAATGGAATATTATTTTGAGTACTTTTAACACAATTATTTCAAATAATCAACATGTCTCAGAGTTAATTTAACATGATTATTTGAAGATTTACTTCAATGTCTTTTAAAATGTTAAAAGTATTCAAAATAATATTCCATTTTTAAGAGATATTTTAGATAACTGAAGAATTATGTTAAAATGAATTAATATTTTCATTCATATTATACGAACGAAAATGTTCTATTAACATTTCCTATGAGTTATTGTAACTACTCTTCCATAGTAGTTTTACAAAAATAAATGTTAAGTATTGTGTCAATTACTTAACATTTTTAATTTGTCAATAAATAACACGATGAATAAGAGTTATTTTAACTTAAAATTTAGAGTGGACTTTCTGGGACATGCAAAAAATGTTAAAATTAACATTTTATTTTTCACTGTGTGTCATCGTTATATAAATATATACGATTATAAAATATAAATACTTTGATTGATAGAAAGAAAAATGCTAACCCGTTAATTTAATTTGTGAAAATAAAGAAAGATGTAAATGTGGCAATCTCATTTTAAGGATTTTCGTTATTTATGAGAAAGAAATTGTTCTAGCTTACGTTTAGTTAATCGACGGTCCGTGCTTCTAGGTGGACTCGCTGTTCCAATCCCACTTTCGAGCGGAGATGCCCTGTCAGTGGTATCCGGCGACAAACTTCCGGAAGAAATCTCGTCCATGCTCTGCAGGAGATCCTGGGACGACGACGAGGATCTATTGTCGTCATCCACAGTGTCTTGTGGAGAAACTGGGTCTAAAGTGCTTTCATCTTGCAGTGACTGCGTATCTAAATGAGACTCGGCTGCGATAAAAAAAATGCGATTTAACAAATTATGAGTTAAATACAGAATAATAATTCTACATGTAACATTAAAATATATGTACATTTAAACTTTTTATGACAATGTTTTATAATTACTTTGTAGAATAATAGCACTTTATTCAAATATTATTCGTATTTTTTACATTGTAAAAAAAATTTGTGTAAAATTATTATAGTGAGTAATATTGAGATCCACTATATGTTATAAAATTTCACGCGTTTGTAAATTTGTCATATATAAGAGTAAAATTTCTTAATTTATAATTAAGCAGATTTACATAGAAGTAAATTTACAATATATAGAAAATTATAAAAATGATAATGTAATAATATTTTTTGCACTTGTATTATTATACATTTAAATATTATCTTTCTATCATACATGTTGTACACAATAGAATGACTCAAATAGATGAACAACAGAATGTTTACATATAAAAAATCATGTAATTTGTACATCTATTATTTGTGTAAATTAAAACAATTTTTTTACAGAGTAAAGAATATTCATAAAAATTACATTATTAAGAAACTTTTATAAGAATAACATTCTTTCAAATATATTTCTTTAATTTGTTAATATAATAGAAAATATATACATCTATTTATTTTCTATTAATTTTACATTCGCACAAAAACATCCTTTGTGACAAAAAAGATCGAAAAATAAACAGCCATAAAATTACAATATATTATTTTGTACCATCCAAAGGTAGAAACATTATCTCAAGCAGATGTAATTTTAACAGACTCGAAAGGTCAACAGAGAGTTAATTTAAACGTAAATCATCGATAAACGGAACTCTAGTAATAGCTGTTTACTATATAGTTTACGGAGAACCAAAACGGAAATAAATTTCACGGGCGTTAACTAATCTCATGAATATATATTAAGAGGGCCATGTAAGCGATGTGGGATGACACGAAAATTACCTTGAGGAGAGTCGCAATCGCTGACCCAGGTAAAGCTAGAACTCCTCGAAATCGCTGGCGAAGTTTGGGTCGCTATATCGGAGCAGGTGAGAGTATCCATCGGCGGACTGTTTGGGCAACAGGAACCCGAACCGTTTCGTATTCTCGATAACAGGGACTGCAGGGAAATAGGCAACTGCGTACAACAAAGTAAGTTAGTTAGACCTCGGGTTTCTATTGCTTCTAAATTATACTTTTTGTAAATTACGAAAGCAAAACAACTTTATCCTTTAATTTTCTAGACATTTCGCATTATTTCATTAAAGAAAATCTTTGACTGATTTTATTCAAAAATATCTAAGTGAAAATTTTATTAGTTTTATTTTCTTATTTTTTCGACGCCTAGCCTTTTTAGTGATAAAAAGTATTATATTTCAATGATAAATTATATATATTCAGAATTTACTCATACATTCTTATAAAAAACGTATGAAATGTGAATTGCAAATATGCAACACTGGCTAAAGAGTTAATGTATCCTATATCCAAATAATTTTTTAAAAATAATTACAAGTTAAGAAATATCGTGATGGATAATACTAAAGTAATAATTATATTAAAACAATTAATTTTTATTAAATAATTATTTAAGCTTTAAAGCATTTACTTACTAGAAATGTTAAATATTTAATTAATTAAATATTTACTCATTAATAATTATTTAAATATACCTTCTGATTATAATTCTCTGAATTTATGAGTTTATCGAGGTAGACGTTGATATTATAATGCAAATAAGCTAATGCATAATTAATTCTCAATAATTTTACGTTGATGAAATATAGTTAAATATAAAAATCAATATATGAAACTTACGGATCCAGTTTTCGTGTTTTGCTCCTCCATGATCCTCTTTACGTCAGAGTGCTCCAGCTTGCCGAGGGTTCCGTTCTCGATCCCGCAATTTCCATTGACGTCATCGGACAAGTCGCAATTCACCGCAATATCATTGCCCCACGTTCGCGTCAACGAGAACTTCTTCAAGTCCACCGGGCTGACCTGTCTGATATCTCTGTCCGATTCCGACAGCCTTTTCGCGGTGATATCAGAACGTAAAGTTAGCGGCGATATCGCCCTCTTTTTTCGAGTCAACGTATCTTTCGATTTCGCCTTCCCAGTCTTCGTCTCGTGGAGCCTGTCGTTTCTCAGGCGCAGCATATCTTGATCCGGCAGCGAAGACACGCTAACCAGAATAACGTCGTCGGAGCTCTCGTGGAATACCGGGGTGTGCCGTTTTCTCAACAATTTCGGGAACGGTGGCTTTTTTTCCTCCGTCGGTGTCACAGGCGCCGATCTCGGAATGTGATTGTCCAGTGATCTAGATCTGCCCGTTTTCTCGTTCGGAAATACGTCATCGTAGTCGGGATCTATGGTCTCCTGATCGTCCGCGCCTCCGCGTTGGAGTCTCTGCAGTCGCATGGCCTTTCTACGTTTTTGATTCGTTAGATTGATGGGAAGGCTCGTCTTCCTCTCGGATCGTTGTCGTGGCGGTAATTTCGCGTTCGCCTCTTCGGTTAGGTTTTCCTCGGCGCTTCTGAACGATCCAGCTTGGAGCGCGCTGGTGCCTTCATTGGTCTTGGAGCTTAATCCTACGGAAGGTGTCTTTGGTACATGGCAAGGGTTCAACCGTGCGTCTTTCGAAACGCACTCGCGCTCCAACTTCGACGGTAGACTAGAGGTGATCCGATCGATCTGGTTCTTGATCGAGTTTATCGGCAGACAGTTGCTGGGCTCGTCGTAGTCGGAGCTCAGGGTCTCCGCGATATGAAGCCGACCACGTTTGCCGATGATGTCCTGCAGGTTCTCCGGCAGGCTGCCGCTCTTCCTTCCCTCAGGGATCACTCGATCGTGAGGCTCGTCGTAATCGGAGTTCAGCAGATAGCGACGATCGTCGTCGAATAACTTTCCGTTCCTGCGATCCCAAAGACTCTTCTCGTCCCGAAGAGAATCGTTTTCGCCATTGAATTCTCGATCGGAGCACTCGCTGTCAGATATTCCGAATTCATTCAGCAGCTCTTTGTATTGTATTACCCTGACGTCGTCGTCGTGGTTGCGCGCGGCCTCTCTCCTCGTTTTCTCTTTGGTAAGCTCGTTGATCTCGTTGGCGATTATGCTGTTGAACTCCGCGAGGATGTTGTTCGACCACTCACCGATATCCTCGTCGCCTCTCGTCAACGAGTTTTGTCTCCTTACAAAGCCGTGCGATTTCGTAGCCGGCAGGTATTTCGAGGTGAACGAATCGTCCGCGCAGCTCGACAATTTTTCGGACTGAGTCGGATGCTTTGTCTCTTCCACGATGCGGAGCGGAGTCGTTGGAGCTGACTCGATTATCTCGCCGATTTCCTCCTGCAACCAATCAGAAATTCAAAGCGTTTAAAACATTGCACTGCCGAAGAATAGCCTCTTCACCAAGAAATACTTTCTTTTTGCAAAGCGTAATGTAGCTCGTGAATGGAATATAATGCCATGTATACGCTACGTAATTTAACGAGTCAATTAAGGAAGGAGTTTCATTAGAAGTCGTCATCGTTTAAACGCAGCGGCTGTCCCTCGATCGATGAAGTCAAAGAGAAACTTGCAAAATCCTACCGGCAGCAGATAGGTTACTACCTTTGCGCGGATATCTCGCACGTACAGTTAACCGGCGGAACGCATTTATAAAGTGACGTATAATGACGCGGTTACGTGAGAGGCTGGCAGAATCAACGCGATCCTCGATGCTCGTCATGCGAGATAAAACGAGGGAATCGACCAGCTGCTGCGACTCGAGACGAGCCGATTCTCTTTCCTTCTCTCTCCTGCTTTCTTGTTCTATTTATCTATCAATCGCGTCCGCCTTCCTTCCTTATAGTATTCTCCTACGTAGTCATTGTCAAGCATATGTGCACCCTAAGCAGGGTTGCAGTGAAATACGGTTAACACTTCAAGAGGTGATGAGGTATATAAGACTTCGGCGCCTCTTAAATATAATTTACTATGCACTTAAATAGAAACATATAAAAATAGAGTCGATTAAGTTTGATGAGTTTCGTTTAACTGATAAAATAAATATTGATTTTTGCATTTATATTTAATGCTTAAAATAATTGACTTGCTTGTTCAAAATATTCATTAAGATAAAACATTCAATATATTATATTCACTAATAATGCAAGAAATATTCTATGAAAAAAATTTATGTAATCGTAATAGAACAGAATTAATGTTAGGGTAAGGTTGCCGAAATTGCACCACTTTTGACATAAAGGCTTATAATTAAGAAATTATGAGGAATATTTTTAATTTTCTTACGTCATAATAAAGTACAACATTTCTCCTTTCATATTTATTTTTTTCAGAATTTTATGTATTGTCATAAATTTTTAAATGACGATTTTCAAGAAGTCTTCAAATAGTGCGACCGGTCGCCTAAATCGCACCACAGGTTAATATTATTTTTCCTGAGGTAAAACGGTACTTTTTCTGCTAGATTCTTTCTTCTTGATAAAAAATGCGTTAGATAAGTATAATTTTATTAATATTGTAGATAAATACCGTAAACTAAATAAAATTTCCGTCAATGTCATTATTTCGATAACTTTTCAATAATATTGCAATAACAATGCTACATTACGGCAATATTGTTACAATGTACGCTCTGGTTTCGACGATTCCGCCGTTTCTTCGCGGTCGCTCGTGATTTTTTATGGTTTTGCGGAAGGCGAGATCGATTACTCACTAAAATTAATACCGATTACAAATAGAGGGTAAAGCTCCCGTCTCTCTCTCGTTTTATCTTGACCTCTCTACGAGAGAGAAAAGGTAGGGTTGAAAGGAAGGGGAGATAACAAAAATTTGGAGACTTACTATTTACGNGTTGAAAGGAAGGGGAGATAACAAAAATTTGGAGACTTACTATTTACGCCGCGGCTTAAACGTTGGCTCGGACTATCCGGTTAGGGCTTT
>QKQZ01013307.1:0-22701 GCA_003595255.1 Solenopsis fugax
ATTATTTGTAGAAGATAATTCCCCAATTGTACTATCTAATGCTACATTTTTTTCTGAGTGAACGAATACATCGCCGTCGCTGGAGTAACAGGTCGTTTGAACAATGCCCGCCTGCGAATTTCAATTTTTCTCGAATAGCGCCGACGACGAGGACGATGCACGCTTGACACCGGGATCTTATAAATCATTTCGTAACATTGTCGATTATGAGCGATTCGTGCATAATGCATATCCCCCCGTCGGGTCACGATCGCACGATTCTCCCTACGTGTATTCGGAATATCTACAGCACCATCTCCCGGGTGGTGTGTCTCCCGGTTACTTGTTAGGTCGCGTGTCGCTCGTTTGCGAGCACCGTCGTGTCGTGGCGCCCGATAGCGCCAAGATAAAACGTTGCAACTGAACGCGTACAATACTGTGCCACGCGGCACAGTACTTCCGAAAATATCCTGCTCGAGTTGCGAAGTTGAGCAAAAAACAAAAATAGCCATCCGAGATAGTAGTCGGTGGTTCGTGCGCGTGGAAAATGAGTGCAGACCCGATAAGAATAGTCGGGCCGTTGTGCGAGCAGGTGAAACCGCTCAAGTGCGAGAAAATTTATGTGGGTGGACTGGTAACAGGCCACGTGGATGTTAATTAACGTTGCTTAAAGATCTCGTCTTTGTCGACTGGCAGCGTCGCAATTATGACGGAGAATATTTCTTTTCGGGAAACGAGTTGTTTGTCATTGTATTGACAGGTTGACGAGAGAATAATAATATATGGTAAGGTAAATCGGGGGAAGATGCCAGTCGAGGGAAGAGGTCACATCGATTACAGTATCCATAAATTAAAAGTTAACGAATCTGATCGTGCACAAGTGTGCACTAGACTCTTGGGAAGCTATAAAGGGCAATTTTGATTAATATGAATCGGCAAAGATTTGTAAGAATACGAAAAGATAAGTCGTGAAATACACTCTTTATAATATTTAATAACGTAATAGCTAAGTTCTGTGGAAAGGCTGTGTACTATAAAATCAGGTAACTGTTACACAGTTTTCAGCCATGAAACAAAATATAATCTATAGCTATGCGACTGCCAAGTAACTGTTACACTGTTTTGAGCCATGAAAACTGTAACAGTTACTTGGCAGTCACATAACTATAGATTATATTTTGTGAAAATGTTATATGTGTACAAACTGCAGTGACGTCTTTTCCTAACACTTTAGGATAAGATGCCAGTTTATTCGAGCTTGATACCTTTGTTAAAATAATTTAAAAAAATTAAAATCTTGGATGCTTCATATAATTCTTAACATTTTAAATTTGTGAAATGTTTAAATCTAAAAGCATAAGAAGTTGTTTTCCCAATTACTCATTTACATTTTATCATTTATTTTTGTGTTTTTACGATTTAAATTTAAAAACTTAATTGTATACAGTAGATAAGCAAAACATGTAAGTTTCCATTACGTCATACTATTTAAATAGTTGGTGGTATTTTCCTCTATAGAAGGTCGTGTCTTATTCAGATATATTGGAGAAAATAGCTTTGCAGAATTTAATAATTTTTTTTCTCAAAAATCTGCACAGAGAAAAATATGCTGTTGAATCAAAAGCATCAGACTAATTAAAAATATTTTATTAATTCAATAACAGTACACAGAGAAAAAATATCGTAAAACAAAAAAATTTTACTTAACACAAAAATATTATTTACTCAATAGCTTATTTTCAATCTAGTTAAAAATTTCTGGATTGAAATATTTTTGTAAATAAAATGAAGAAATAATTTTTAATCAAGTCTTTTTTCTTGCAGTTTAAAAAATATTTACTATTAGACCGTTTTTATATTTAATATAATCAGATTTTTTAATCTAAGAAAACAATTTAATTAAGTTTAATAATAATATTAGTTTATTTGTATTATTAAATGTAAAACATGTAAAAATACAAAATTATACTTACGGTAATATCTCGATTTACTTAAAAGTAAATATTTTTACTTAAACTACTAAGATTAAATTTTATACATAAGTAAAATTATTATGAACAAACAAATGCTTGCAAAATATGTGATTTTAAGAAAATGTATTTTTTTTCATCAAAAAAATTTTTTTTCTCAGTGTATTAATGAAACAAAAAAATTAAAAGTAAAGACAATAACAAATATAGTTGAATGAATAAAATTTAGTCGAATCAAACTACTTATATTAGTGACAGTCCATGATTCAATGTTTAATTGGATCGAACTATGTTTCAATTCATATTACAGCATTTTTTTCAAAGTGGAATGCCAAAATTTCAATAACTTTATTTATACCAATGAATAAAGGTCTCAGGAATATTGTATTAATTTTTCTCGTTTAATTCCATAACATGATAAAGTTATTCTAGACGAAAGATTTAAGTGTGGCATCTTTCTCCCACTTATCGTACGTGTAATTAATATCGCGGGACAGGATCATACGTCTAATTAACACAGATTAAGAGAGGCAAGCGGACTGTAAAAACTGTAAAAACGAGATGGAATTATATACGATGTGGGGTTGAAAGGGCGAAATGTTGAAACAGAATATGAGAGACGGAAGGAGATGTATAACGGTGAAAACGATCAATCATTCGACAGGAGTAGAAAACGGTTGCTTCGCGGCTGTAAATAACATCTCGCGTATGTGTGCTCGTGTGCACCAGTCAAAAGCAACAGCGGGACGTATTGCGAGCTACTGTTCTCGGCCGCTTCCGCTCCGAACCCGAAACGTCCTGCTTTTTTTTTTCCCGCTCGTCGACCGGGACGGGTAGCAGTCGGGTTCGCCTTCTTTTCTCCCAGCTCTCTCGCTCTAAATTTCCTCATTAGCGCTCCGCGCGAGTGTGTCGATTCCTTTGCAGTTGTTCCTTAACGAGGGTCCGCTTTTTCCGTGCACCCGTGCCAAAGCACTTTACGACAGAGATAATAGACTTCTCTCCCGGGTGACATCGCGCGAAAATGCGACGAATATCGTCGCTTTCTGATCTATGCCAGCCACTGCCGCTCATAATTCTGCCTTTAAACAACCTATGGAGATTTTCCAAACGGACCGATTAGAGCGAGACGACGCGGCACTGCCAAAACTCATAATTGTGCATTTTGGTGGCGGGAAACAAGGGAGAGACGAAGAAAGAGGGAGAGAGACAGAGAGAGAGAGAGAGAGAAACAGGCAGCAGAGGACACACTCATTTGATTCGCAAACTCAACGAATCGTTTATGCTTCGCAACGTTGCGTCGCATTAATGACAAACGCGGCTGTCGAAGCGTCGTCGTGTCATATCACCTGTTCGCCGCACTAAATATACATCCCCGATTTTGTCCGAATCGTTCGTTGGACGGCGGCGACACGTGTCCCGGTCAAATTTTGATAAGCGACGAACGCGGTCGGATGAATCCTATCTGCCCCGTGCACCGAAAGTTAAAAATTACCGACCGCGATTGCGACGACACGTTTTCGATGATAAAATAAGCGAAGCCGCAACACGTCGCGGCTTTCGGCGTGCGCTTTTGTCGGGCTTCCAGGGAGCAATTAAAACGCTCTATTCATCGCGATTTAATTGAGTTTGACATGCCAGAACGACTTACACTTCGCCTGGCGATCGCAATGACCACTTGTCAAATTAATTTTAAATCCTTGTATTTAGTGTTGCGCTTAGACAACTTGAAATTTTCTAGATAAAGGCAAGATAAATCACACGTAAATGTATCTTTTGTTAGAGAAGATAAAGATAATTTAATTTCAATTTATATAGACAAAAGATTAAATTATAAATGGTTTTATCTAGATACTTTTTAGATACTATCGCTATTAAGTAAAATAATTTAGGATATTGAGATAATATTTTCATATTTTTATTTCTAAATCTTTATTTCTCGAAAATAAAAATACTTTAAATAATTTAATTTGATAAAAAACTGATTTATTTATCAGGAATAAAATTTTATTTTATTATTTAAAGACATATTACAGTGAAATAATTTTGTATCCCACAAATATAAATCTTTAAGTATCTTTTTCTTCTCAGTTTAGCTCTTCATTCATAGCATACTACGTTAAATTTATAAAAAAAAAAAATTTTTTTCTGTAGACAAGTCAGAAATGATAATTTGTGCATTGTAGCAAATGAGTTATATATATCCGTTAAGAATAATTGGAGTGAATCGAACAAAATCGAAAAGTTCCTGACGCGCGTAGGCAGTTGGCCATTATGCGAGCGAGACGAGCGGAATTACAAAGCATCGTGTATCGTCCGCTCTATTAATCAGCGCGACGACAGGTATGTCACGTGATTTAGCTCGCTTTTAAGATTAAATTAACTTGCCTAGCGGTGCTGAGAAAATTCGCTTGGCTGTGAAATATCATGCCCCGAGCTGACTTGCCGCTTAACTATCGGATCGTAAATCACGATATATTTGTATCGTGTGCCTTCGATAATCCATGGTGGGGTAAATACACGCCGATATTTTAACTCCATTGTTACATTTTAGCACTTGCCGTTATCGATACGCAATCTTTTACGCTCAATTAAAAATTGCGCCAAAGAAAGACAGAGATTCCGAATTTCGCCGAGGAATTTTCATCATCCTCGCATTTTTCGCGCTCGCCAGTCCTTGCACCACCCTCGCAAATAGCGCGGATGATTAACTAACTCAAGATGCGAATGATTAATGCCAAGACATTTACGGTACATAAACTCGTTATCGCAGGCGACGACGTTTACGGCGAAATTTTTCGAATATCTCGGGCGCAATGATGAAATTGGCGGTAGACGATAGATCAATAAAAGCGTTGTTTGCCGGCGGCAAAGGAAGGGATCTAGGCAGCTCCAGCTGCAGTTTATTTCGGGTTTTAGGTCCGTGGATGCACGGTGTCTCGTCTCTAAGAGGCACACGCACGCATGCACAGTTGCACACTCTCCCGGGGCGCAGCGCGCTCGTGTAAACGCGAGAGAAATAGATTATTTAGTGGCCAGTAAAACGCTATAAAGCCCGTGTTTCTCATCGTTATAATGACTCCGCGCGACAATCGTAAACAGTGCAATTTCATTACGATGTAAGCGGCAGAATAAGATACGTACGCACCTGTCGCGAGTAACGTAATTATACTCGGAGCCGAATTTAACTCGTTACGGTCACCAAAAGACCCCACGCTAACTTTTATAAATAAAATTCAATATTTTTTTAAGAAAAAAATATGTATTTACCCTGTTTTGCGTCTTATAACTCATCTCTTTGATTTTTGTTAAAATTGAGCACTTCAAACTTCAAAATAAATGTACTTTTTTCAAAACCTTCTATGAAACTAATTTTTATCTGAAAGTACACTATCTTGAGAATACACCCCTAAATTTTTATTGAATTATCTCAAAAATTAAAAATTTTATGAATATTTTTGTAAAAAAAGTCAAATTTTGCAGTTTTTTTTATTTGAATTTTTTCATTATGTTAAATTTTAATTAATAAAAAAAATTATTGGATGATAAAGAACAGATCTCAAGGTATGTCCAGTAAAATTTTTGCGACGAAATATCAAAAAGCTGGCAAATGGCGACTGATTTTGTGCAGGGGGTCCAGTGGACCCCATGTGACCGTTATGTTATTATTTGAAAGTGTGACCTCAGCCGCCCGGCCGGTTCTCACCAGTTTTGTCGACCGTCGCATTTGATCCGACGGCGATAATCGGAAAAACGACCGTCTGCACTCCGCGTTTACTGCACGATAAATTGCAGAGGCGCGGCGTTGTATTCGCAGGCTATCCCGTATCGCGTATTTGTGGAATTAAAATTGCGCGCCATGAAGACCTCACACGCGACGCGTATCGGTTTGTACACGCGACGCCCCCTCCCGCCTCCTCCCCCACGTGTGTACCGTGATGATTTTTATTCGGCGTTCGTACAGGAGTTGAACTAGGTTTGAAATAGCACGAGCGCGGATGAAATCGCATTCAGAAAAAGGCAAACTGCAAATTGGTCGGCTCAACGCGATGGGCAATATCGACGGAAAGGGTGGGAAGGGAGGGAATCCCGACCGCTTTGTTAAGTCTTTACAGTCCGCCCGTTCCGAACGGCCTATTAACTTCAATTTTTTTTTTATTCATCCTCTTTCCCAGGTGAGCGCCGCTTCCTAATGGCTTAAAGGCGCTTTGTCGTGTAATTGCGCTTACATCGCGTAATAACGCATTTTAATCCCGCTTTAATAGAAACAATGGTGACACTAACGACTGCGCTGAAAAATGCTGACAAGGCCCGAAAGAGTTAATAACGACAAATCCATCTGGTTATATCGAGTTGTGCATCGCGCGTACAATTAGACGCAATTTATTATTGCTTCCCTCCGTTCATGAATAATACGCTCGCTAAATTATTCATAAGTTACACTTTGCGTGCCGGATAAAGCGTCGCAAATTCTAAAATAAGATCCCAGCCGGTGGAGTGGCGTCATACCTTTCGCGAAATTAAAGGTTAATTAATCCTGCCTGGAACGACAAAAATCGCGATTCCGCGCTGAAAAAAATGATGGATTGCATTTTATATTAAAATATCAACCGCGTAATTAGTGCTAAAAAAAAAGAAAGAGAGAGAGAGAGAGAAAGATGAGAAATCGATGATCTGTATTATTGTAGGTGTATTTGTCGTTCGGAATAGCACGAACTTTTAATAGATGTTTCGGTTCCTTGCTGCCGAGATTTCGATCGGGAGACATGGCTGCCGGGGGACGATCGATGATAATGGTTAAAGCTGAACGATGACCGCAATATCCGTCCACAAATCGCGTTCAACGACTGTGTTTAGATAACCATCTTTCTATCTAGCAGATAAGAGAAAGAGAGAGTCCTAGAAACTAGAAGAACTCTATCTACATCGAACAAGGTCACGTTCGCGTGCCACCCGTCGCTTCTGGATTTTCTGAGGTGATATGTACGCATCACCATGCTCGAGTAGTTCGGAATTTATCTCGAGTCGGGGAAACCCTAAGCTCTCCTTACGAGTCTTGAATCGTAACTTTTCTTCGGAAGTCACACTTTCAATCGCTGCGAAGCAAGAATATAACGAATCAAAGACTTGTCAGTAGCCGCCAACACTAACCCTTTCCCAACTATTTGTGGGTTTTCGTGTCTGACCGATTCTCGATCGTACTACTTTTTTAATTACTTTGGTTATTAAATTATATTATTTTCTAAAGTGAAGTTTCAACATTTGTTCTAGAAAGCTGAAAGTATATGAGTGAATTCACTCAAAAAAGAAGTGTTTAATTTTAAAATATTAAAATGTTTTATTTCTGTCTCCATTTTTAAAATATTAAAAAATGTTTCAATTTTAAACGATGTTTAGATTTAAAACACTAAAATATTTAAAGCTTGTTAAAGATTTCAAGTTTATACGCTTTAGTGTTTAAAATCCCTACATCGTTTAAAACAAAAACATTTTTAAGTGTTTAAAAACGAAGGCAGAAATGAAACATTTTAATATCTTAAAATTAAACACTTCTTTTTTTGACTTTTTAGAGTTTTTTTCTGAACCATTTTAAATAAGTGAAAAAATGAACAGATTCGAGCTACCAGAATGGTAAGGATGAAACCGTTTTGAGCATAGTATTGTAAAGGTTAATACCGAAAGAAAACTCCTGGTAACTCCGCGGTCGCGACGTTTTTCCGGGGAAACCGCGAAACGCGCATTTTCTCGTTGCTAAAGCTAGAATTAGAATATACGGCTTTAATTGCGGTTAACTCTCGTAATTTCCGGTTAGTCAGCGATCGGTGTCCTTGAGGGGGAAACTCGAACATCGTCGGTATATAAAATGCTCATGTCGGGGCGCTGCACCTGCTAATTTTGGCGCGTCGACACCCCGTGGCGAAAGAGATTCGATCTGTGCGGCTCGGCGAACGGGTAGGTGGCATTGAAGATAAGCAGGAAGGTCGCGACGGATTACGTGCATATCGCACGTGCACGAATATACGGCGTCGCGATCTGGCACGCGGACGTGTAACGCGGAAAAACTCTTTCGAGTGCGATTAGATGGCAACGATGTTATTATATATACATAACATTATATATATATATATATATATATATATAATACGTACGGCGTATATCGCCGACGTATTTATGATGTGTTTAACCGAGAGTAAATCGTTGTGCAAACGGCAGCTTCTTCGTGGATAAATGGAACTTCGCGGTAGAGAGGTAGTTTAAATAGAATGTCACAGACGAAACTCATCATTCTCATATATACGACACCGTAAACGCATCCAACCGACAGACCATTAGATCATGTGTTTCAACAATGGCTACTTGAAATGGTTTCTTCTTATCGTCTTCGCTCTAATAATTTAATTGCGGTAGGTTTTTCTAAATATAAGCTAGCCGTCTCGTCGACTGTCTTGTCGACTTATCTTTCATTAATTTAATTTATTTGATTTGATTAGGTTTAAGGGAACTGTAGGGTCATATTGTTAAAAATCTTTGACAATTTTTTGTCACGAATTGAAAATGTACAAAAATGAAGTTTTCAGAATTATTTATACAACATATTAAGAATAGAAAAATATATTTTTTATTAATAAATACTTATATAAATATAGGGAAGAGTTGTCAAATGCGATAATTGCCACGTAAGCTATTTTATATTATATTTCGCACATTTGCTGCTGTTTTGGATGCAAATCAAAGTTCGAAATTATAGTTTGCTGTTTTGGTCATCTATTATTACATGTTAAATCTTTCATTAATAACAAATTAATTTATTATAAGTTTTTCTGTAACGATATTCTGTAATGCTGCAAAAAGTATGATGTAGAAAACCGGTCGTCTAAAAGTCTACCTGTGGTCTTTTAAATCGTTTTCAAAATATCGAATTTGAATAATTCTTATCATCAGTCTCAAGTGTTACTGGTAATCAGTGATTATCCGAACTGAAAAATCAATAAATTATTGTGTATTTATTAGTATTTATGAGTGTATTTGTTTATACACTGATCAGTAAGAACTTTTCAATGATCATCAGTAACTTTTCATTGATTTGTAGGTTAAGATAATCATTGATTTATTAGTCCCAAGCCATTGCTAATCATTAATTATCCACGGATTCAGATTTAGAGAGTAGCTAAACTATTCTGCATTCCTTTTTTAAGGTCATTGTTTTCCAATGATCTCTCGAGTTGAAACCTCTACAAAATAGATCGAATAAAAACTGACAAAATGACAGCTATTATTATCAAAATTTTTAATTTATTTTTTATTAATAATAGCTGACATTTTATTAATTTTTGCTCGATCTATTTTGAGGAAGTCTAGACTCAAGATATCGCTGCAAAACGATGATCTTAAAAAAAGAGCGCAGAGTAGTTCAGCTATATTTATATGTATTTGTGTTAATAAACAAAAAATAGTTTTCTACTCTTTATATAAATATCATTCAAAGTTTCACCTTCGTACATTTATTCAGTTCGCAAAAAAAATTTGTCAAAGGCAAATACGATTTTCAATCAATCTGACTCTTCAGTCTTTTTAAACAAACGCGATTCGTCGTGTTCAATGTACAGGCTTTAACTATACCGGTATAACTTGATTTTCTGTAATTCGCTCATTATTACGCTGTACCAAAGTGAGATAAGTAAAGACGTTAATCAGCTGGTATCAAATTAGAACGTAATCCTTCCAGTTAGCTTCTCGAAGTTGGCTCTTCCGCGCTCGTAATTCTCATAAAACGGGAAGCCCGGGAAACGAGGCGACGAGAAGGAACGACAGGAAGCTCCGCTTGAATCCGGCGAAATCGCGAAATCCCTCGCGGCGCGAGAGCGGACGGTGAATATAATTTGGCACGTGTGTCACACGCGGGGCGCAATGCGTGAAGGAACGTGATGGGTGTGGAGCTGATTTACGATCCCACTCGCGGTAGGACAGACCGCACATTTCCGTGGGAATATTCCTCTTCCCCCCGTCCCCTTCCACGCAATACGATTTATCCTAAATCAGTTTAAATCGCCTCGCGCGTGGGCGACGCAATCTGACTGCAATTGATGTCCGCGGGGAAGAATTTTGAATTTACGCTCTCCCGCTGGCGTCACATTATAATTGGACGATTACTATATTTACGCCGCGGCATTGTCGCGCGTGCGTTATTGTAGCGCCAGTATGTAACATCGTATTACTGTTTGATGTATGCACGCTCATTGTGCGCCGCGCGGCCACACCGCCAAAATTATGCTAACCGGCGTGTCCCGCACGCGCGACGCAGTAAACAAATTATTTTGTTATTGTTAAAATATTATCGTTCCCGCCCACATCTCTCTCGCGCCCGAGCGATCAGTTATGAGAGGCAAGTTAATGTGACGCGTGACGCTTTTGTTATCTTATTAAGCTTCGCGGCTTTTTGGTTTCGCTTTTCGATGCATCAGGCGTCGTTACACGAGCGGTTAAGGATATGTAAGACATTTCTTGAAACGTTAAGAAAATTATGAAAAAATTATAGAGTTTTATATTGTGTTTGAAAGTAGTAGAACAAATTTGGCGGTGATTTTCTATAAGAAGTAGATATATATATATATATATATGAAACTATAATTAATAATGAAATAAGAAAAGTCTGAATTTTTAAATTTAAGTACTTTAAATATTCAAGATGGTTTATGTAAAGTTTCATTGCGATACAGAGATCAGTTCTGTAAAATGAACAAAATTAATTAATTAATTTACAAAAAATAACTAAACATACAATCACAACAAAACTTTGTATAAATCATCTTGAATACTTCAGATATTACACAAAAAAATTGAGATTTTTTTTTAAAGTTGTAAAAAATAATTTAATTTTTAACAGAGTAAATAAAATTAAATAAAAATCTAATCTTATTCACACAATTTTCATATGTATATAGTTAACTTGAAGTGTCAATATTAAACACATTTCCAAATTTTATTTACTTTGCGGGAACGACGACGTATGTTCGAAACATCCTTAAATTCGCCGTACGCGTCTCGAGAGCGGAAAAGACACGCGCGTGGACGACGACGGTGATTCATGCGGGGCGATTTATTAGCTCCGCATTAGCGGTCGCCCCGCGTCGCTCGTGCGAAAGAAAGCCGCGCGGGATAAAATGGGAACGTATAACTACTCCCTTTTGTCGGGCGATCCGCGCGTCCCGACGCGTTTATAATTATCGCCGCCGTCGCGTTGCCGCGATTCCGCGGACGGAAGGCATGTACATGTGTACCGGGTACGCCGTATGCGGGCCGTCCGTCCTACGTCTACTCGTGGAAGTGAGCGGCAGGCCACCCTGCGCCAGTCCGCTACGTCAAACTATTTCTGTACCGTACGCCCCGGTGGCGGCTCTTTACGCGCATCGCGCGCACCCGCCATTATGGACCGCTCCCTGTTAAAAGACTCCTCTCGAAAACGTCGAAATCGGAGACGAAGGCGTCGTCCTTCGTCATCCGTCGTCGTCGAAAAGCCGCTGCCTGTGTCTCTCTTTTTTCTCTCCCTCTCCCTCTCTGAGAAGACGTTCTCCGGTTGTTCGATTTATTCACCGCCGTTTTCTCCACGTTTTCTCGTAATTTTCCCGAGTTGGCACTTGTGCACACGCGGACGCGCCGTAGCCTCCATCTGTCTATTTTAGATCCGTTTGTTTCGACGTCGCTCGCTTTTACTGCATCGCCCTAAAACTCATAATTAACGCTACATGGTGGCGCAAATATTTTATTGCGCAATCGATTCTTACGTAAGAGTCGCGAGAGATGCTGAAGAGGTTGTGTGCGCCACAGAGATAAATTTTGCCCCGCACATTCTCTCCTTGCGTCTCGAGACACTCTTACTTTATGTATCTATCTACATAAATTATATTGATGGGACCGGATCGACGGTGTTGCAAGAAATTGCCGGGATATGTGGAATTGGATTGCTCTTATCTTCTATAATAAATCGACGAATTCTGGTATGGCTCGTGTTTGTAATTATTAAATACAAGAGAGAAATGTGTTTCACATCTTGAGACACACATATAGATTTAATAATTATATTTTGATCAGGCATCAATTATGAGTGTATATTCAGCCGATTGTAAAAAATAGAATCTTTATCCGATTGCTTTCTACAGTAAAATCTGATGTTGTATTATTATACTATGAAATACTCTGAATACTCCGTAATATTATGCGATGAAATAATTAACGATTTCGCATTAAATTTTTACTTCAAGTAGATATAAAGTTCAATTAGAATAAAATTGACTTATTTGCTGTAAAATAAATGTAATTACAATTCGTTAAGTTTTTTATCAAATGAGCTGGAGTATTCTATTTAATTAACGATCTTGTATTAAATTTTTACTTTAAGTGGTGTAAAATTTAATTATCGATAAATGAAAATAGATGGACTATAAAAATTAGAGTACAATTGGTTTATTTTCTGTAAAATAAATTTAATTATAATTTGTTAGTTTTTTTATTAAATAAGTGGAAGTATGCTATTTAATTAACGATCTCGAATTAAATTTTACTTCAATAATATAAAATTTAATTATCAATAAATGAAAATAGATGGATTATAAAAATTGATTTATTTACTATGAAATGAATATAATTACAATTTGTTAATGTTTGTTATTAAATAAATTGTATGCTATTTGACGTTCTTCTTTCGAATTTTTTTTCGTTACATTAGTACGCAACTCTTGCGTAAACGTGATTAATTACACGTATCAATTACTAGAATGAGATCGTCGTACGGCATTTTGCACCATATTTTCCACGTTAATCGAACGTGACGCGTATTTTACTATTGTATTTTACTATTTTGCGACGGAATCCTCTCGAAATAAAAATCTCGATCGTAAAAGTAACATGAAAAAAAAATAGGAAGCTTTACGATTCGTTTGATAACTGTGAATCTCGTAAATCAGTCTATCGAACGAAATATCAAATAGCCAGGGATTTCATTAAATATAATATAAACGTCGAATTTATTTCGCGTAATCGACAAATAAGGACCTGATTATGGTACTTATTTAAATCACTCGATTCACTTGCGTATTATTTTGTACATTTATTCCGAAGATAATGAATAAATTACATTTAAATCGGCGAGAAAGTCAAAGCACGAAAAGCGAGATACATTCGAATCTAATCGTTAAAAGAGTTGATAATTCCTGTGTAAAAATATATCGCGAATAAACAATGATTATAATTTTTAACTTTTTCCGCATTGTTTCTGTGGAACGAATAATTTCCATGAAATTCTTACTTCAATAAATGATCAACGGATTTCTCGTTAATCAGGATGTTAGTGGGTAATTTAAAAAAAAATCACGTTTGGTATTTTCCGTTGCTTGATCGCGTTGAGATGGGTAATGCGTGGCACGCGGAGTGGCTCGTGCCGTTACCCGCGAATGACAATACGGCGCGCGGTGCATACTAAAACAAATATCAAGGTAATCTCACCGAAACGAAATATTTCATGTGTATTGCGAGATACGTACATGCGTACATCCGGTTGTTCTCGTTTCTTCTGTTAATCATCCTTCGAATTAATTATTAATACACGATCGATACAACGCGCGGTTTCTCATTACTCGAATAGCTCGATTCAGCGAAGCACATGTTATATTTTGTACAATATTCCATGTTATCAAAATGATATGTGAGTTACGTTTAAACGAAAAGCAATACGGGATATATTCGAATTTAAGCGACTCTACGTGGAGAGAATTTTCTCGTAAAATTTACTCTAAAAATCACAGTCGTAGATAACATTGTATTTTAAAGAATTTTATGTGATTTTTTTCCGACTTATTAATTCTACTACACACACTTTAACATTGTAAAATATAAAGTATGTTTGGTTATTTTTACTAAATGGTATAGTGAAATTTCAATGATTTTAAAATAGTGTTGAACAATTTATGATTCTTTATTGTTTTAAATAGAATAAATGCCAAGTAGCGATAAACACATATAATACCTCATATAAATTTTACAATACAGCACATGTGATATTTTCAATCTGACTTAACCGCTCATGATAAGTTTACCATGCAGCATAGTAAATTGATCGGGGTACGCTGTTTATGTCATAAATAAATAATATACAACGCCATATATCAATGGAAAATATTATATGACCTAGCACGTAAGGCAAGAGATTCATAATCCAGAGATTCTCTGGATTTGAATTCTACTAGAATAAGCATGTTTTTTAAAGACGATATATGTATCATAGTCATGTAAAGACAAATTTCGTATATGATTGTATATAATTATATAAGAAAATTTTGCCTTCGAACATTTTACAATGCTGCATTTTTCTTAAGCAGTTTATAAAATATTTTTTGTACATGGAAAAAAATTAGTATCAAATCATATTTTCACGTATAAAATATGATTGTGAGATTTGATAATTTTTTTCTGTGTATGTTAAAAAGAATTCCTATTATTACTTATACCATTTGATAGGTTCTCAAGTTGTATCAAGCTTATCATTACACATAGTAAAATTTGTAGCGAATTTTGCGGAAAATCATAATGAAAAGTTCTCTCCGTGGAATAAACTATAAATATGGAGCAATTATTTATTCTTCTCTTTTAGAGTATAGAAATTGTTCCGGTTTTTTATATTCTATATAAAAAATTAGCATTTATTACCTACACCTTGTCTACTTCGATAAGTAATTATTGCACGATATTTGAATTTTTAATTGCATGCTATTACAGTAATTGCAAAAGATATATATTACAGTAATAAATGTATAATGTACTCTTACTGTAATAAATGTATAATGTCCTTTGGTCTTCTGATACTTATCGCAATCGCCGCAAAATTGTGCAAAAATAATTGTGGTACGCGACATTGTTACCAGCTCGCTCGAAGAGTGAGTGATAGCTCGCTGACCTTGCATTTAGAGATGTATGTACGCCGAACAATAACACATGTATATGAGATCGTCGATAGAATTACCATCGCCAAATATTTAATCCGTGTAAATTTTTAAATTTAAAAATTTACACGGATAACAACTCTTTTAAGTTCGAATATATTTCGCAACGTGTTTTTACTTTTTCGTCAATTTAAATGTAATTTACTCATTACCTTCGGAATAAAAGTACGAAATAATACATGAGTTGTAAAATAAAATCGCTTCGAATATTTTATTATTTGTATTTCGTTAACCAAGTTGTTGTCACACATTTTACGTTTCGTTTTGAGATTAGACGCATCATTTAAGATTTCTCCATCTTTTATATAAGTGATTGCTCTTTCTTCATTTTTCTTTTGAAAAATGTTACGAGATTCAAACTTTCTTAAAATACACATTTCCTTTAGAAATCAATTAATAAAACATGAGAAACAAAATTCAGTCTGTGTCTCAAGATAAATTTCATCCGAGTTTATTGCGATTGCAAATATATGACACAACAAATGTCAAATTAACTTTTAAATTGATTCAAATTTATTTATTAAAATATTGGTAGTTGAGGATGAGATTTTAATTAAATTTCTCAGCGAGAATGCAATTACAAATACGGGTGTAAATTTTGTAATTATTATTGACCGTTAAGTCGCGAGAAGATATTGCGCAACGTGTTGCTGAAGTAGAGAACTGAAATATTTAATAGCGCAGAGAAGACGGATTACTCCAGTTCGCGTAATATACGATGAAGAAATCTAGCCGAAATCGTTGGCGCTCGTGAAATTGCAAACGACCGTCGTATCAAATCTAATCGTGCGTTTAACAAAGTTATCCGTTATCTACTTTATTACACGTTTGAAAAGATTTGTAGAATTCCCCGGGATAATAAGATATCGTTGAAAGTTAAGATGTAATGACGGCGTGTTTGCACATCGCATCGGCGGGTTCGGACACAAACATATTTTCATCGAACACGTGGCCCCGTTACTTCACGAATCATAATTCCGACAATTCCGCGCGGGTTTTTACGCAAGCTGAAGAAAATAGCGCACGGAGCGCGCGTGGCCGTGACTGCCGAATTTATAGGAGCTCCGTCCGACGGAGTGCCAACTCGAGCATTGTTATCACTCGTTTAACGACTTGCGCGGACGAACTTTCGTCTTTCATTCCGTCGAGAACTCGGTCGTCCGCGATCGTGGATCCATCGCCATCGAACATCGTTTATATCCCTCCATCCAGGACGGATACGTCCGGGGGAGGAGGAGGGGTGAGCTCGATTTCCGCCTCGCTCGGTTATCCGGGTATGATCCGCGAGCGTCGCGCTTCGAAGATTCCGCGAATTTCCGCCGCGATCCGCGAGCTTATATCCACGTGCCCTCCGCGATTCCATCGATCCACGTCGCAGATATTTCCCGCTATACGAGCATTTTTCCCTGTCGGCGCTATCGAGAGGGAGACGGAGAGAATCGCGTGCTTCGTGCTTCGATAATATCGCATCGGTCTCCTTCCAAGCGTGACATCGGGAAAGATCAGAGAGAAGTGGCGACTACATCAGCCACTTTTGCTGGATAATCCATCAAGAAGCTAATATCTTAGTTGTCGCTGGAAGTAGCACGCCAACGAACAAAAATCCACATGAAATTCCGCGTTTGCGTAAACACATGATATTACATTAAATAACAACGTGTTAAAATATAATCGATGATTTCCGCGTGCATTGCGCAATAAGCGTTACGCGTGTATATCTAATAGAGATGAATTATCGTTAGATTCAACGTGACAATTACTTACAGTAAAATTATGTAAGATGGTAATTTATTGGTAATTTTGATAAAATTCATTGTCCCTCTGATAATTTTATACGAAAATAGATTGTTGTTTTATCTATATATTCTCATCAATTGTACTCTCTAATTAATGAAATCAATTTCCCATAAATTCCGTCTTGATGAGAATGCGCGATCATCACTGTTATGAATTATAATTTTATTTCTGATGACGAGTCACATAGTGAACAAAAATTAGAAAGCAATACGAACCGAACATGACAGTATTTTTTGCATAATTTTTAATTTTTATTAACATTTAAAAATTTAATTTTTTGTTTTACATAAAATTATTCTATTACTGGGTAATTTACGAGTAAGTTACCGTCAGATTGGGTCATCTTCATCTTTAATAGCTGATCAATTATTTTTCTTCGGCTCGGCATCGGCGGGCGACGTTGACAGGGTGCGTTGAAGAAGCGAGTAAATCAAATTTGTAGGAAGACGGTCGGCCACGCAGTTTCCCGGTGCACGGCCAACCGGCACTAATAACGTTATATCACGCTCGCGCGTTTGTTTCTGTACCGTTTAAACGGTGGGGTCTCACGCAACCGGACGGCGTGCGGCGCGGATTCGACATTCCGCGCGCGGCGTGATTTCCAGTTTTTCCACCTTTGCCTTTTCCCTCTTCCCCTTTTTTTCCCTCCCGCCTCGCTTATCCGCGCGCGTGAATTTCGAGTTCGCGGGAGAGCCGGTCAGCCTCGCACCGGCTCTCGCTCGCGTGAGTAGTGAAAGTCGATCGCCCCGAGACGCCGCGGGTTTCGGTCCAGCGACTCGCGGCCTCTGTGTGTACCTTTTTTAATTCTTCGATTTTTTTTTCATTTTTCACTTTTTCACAATTCGCGCCCGCGGGTGAGCGGGGAAGGCGTCGGGAGCCGTAAAGCGGCGACAATTTCCTCGCGTGAACTTACGCGCTGGTCAGCTGCTCGGTTGGGATTTACGGAATTGCATTTTATGTACTGCGGCGCAGGTGTTCCGCAGTGTTTGATAAAACAGGATTCATGGCTTTTTCAGATGACACGTTTCCTCCTTGTGTTTTTAAAGCTTTTGATATTCGAATATTATTATCTAGGGTAGACCGAGGCGAATCGGATCATTATAAGTTTCGAGACAGTTATCATTAGTTTTTTATTTCATACTGTCCGTTTTATCATGTTAGTTACTTCCGCACTCTTTCTCTGCAGTGGAAACAATAGACAACAATTTTGTATTCAGTGTCAGAATCACTGAGAGAGAAAATTCCTAAATTTTAATAAATATTTATTCGCGAATAGTTCTGAAATATTTACTCTGTAGGAAAAAATAAGACTTAAATTAGTGGTTTCAGTACCATATAAATAAATACATATTTATATTTACATAGTAATTTCATTAATACCATTCAAATAAATATTACAATTTAGTAATTTTTTTCTCAGTGCAAGCTCATATAAAATTACGATCTCAATTTTGTGAGTTTGTAACGAGAAAGCTTAATAGGCTCTTTCAAAGAGTTTATTCATTTATTTTTATTTCTTTTAAATTTTATTTCTTTTAAACTGATGATCCGTTTCGTCCCAAAAATTCGTCCTTTTCTCGATTTTTTCGTTGTATAATAAAAAAATACCATGTTTATATATTATATAAAACTCAAGCTAAAGATGTAAAGAATTTATAGTAAAACTTAATTAGTTTTTTTATTATTCTTTCACCTATGAAGAAAAACTGATCCGATTCGCCTCGGTCTATCCTGTTATTTGTATTTGCATTAAATTGCAGTAATTAGGTGCACAAATGGTGCACAATTTAACTGTTTACCCACGAGTTCACGAATAATCTTGTTCCGCATAACTATTAATGCGCGTTTCTAAGCTTACTCGTAGGTGAGAGATTTGGACGTTGCGGAGTTTCGAACGATGCATGTGTCATCGCGCAGGGATAATTTCGTCGATACTTCGCGAACGAGCTGACAGCCGTGTGACTCGCGATGATAATTTAATTACGGGAAGTTCGACTTATGGACTTGCGAGAGAGTACTGAATTATTGCGCGTTGAACAAAGCCAAGGTAGTTCAAAGCTAATTCTAATCACCGGCTACAGTTGTATTTATGTATCCCGACTTACAATGCATTCGCCGCGGTGCGATATACACCGGGGTTAATAATTGGCTCGCACATGCGAATATGCGCCGTGCGAAATTTCATCACGCGGCGCCGACGGCGAACTCGATGAACTCTGAAGCGACAGTAATGTGACGGAAATTGTTTATATTTCAACGCGCGAGAGATTTGTATTGCTCGCCGATCGAATGGAACGTGAAAATGTCGATTCGACCCGGGATGATTGATCAATTGCGACAATAAAGAGGCTCCGATAGCAGTTTCGTAGTGACGTGTGAATTATGATTCCCGCCCGTGTCGAAAACAGCGTTCGGCGGTATGTCCGTCCGCCAAGATACGGCGGAGTTAATAGGTCATCGCGCGATGGGAATGTCCGGTTGAATTTGTACGAGGCAATCATCTCGGGCTCTCCCGTCGGACCGTGGCAATTACTTTCGCTTAATCGGAAGCCTCGCGGGCATTCCGTACCTGCGTAATGCCGTCCCGATGTAACCATGTCCTTACGTCATAGTTGCTTGAGCAATTATATCTCTCTCTCTCTCCCTCTCTCTCCCTCGTTTTCTCTCTCTTTCTTTTTCTGCCTTGCGATGCAATAAAAAAAAAATGGACCTTGAAACTGGAAAGCGATAACGCGCGCCACTAATAAATTACGTTCCGCAACAGATTTTAAATGTCTTTTAGTACGATAAGAAAGAGTGGGACTTAGCGGCGAAAGTTTCGAGTCCATTCATATATCTCATTCTTATATAAAGTTCTACTTTATCTGAGGTCATCAGAGTCTTTTACTTTTCATAAAAAAGGTTTTTGAAGTAATATTCTTATAACTTTGTGTGGTGATTATTAGCTGGATGATGTTATCGTATACGCGACGCTGATGTGTTTTATGTTTTCGCTGATTTGGTCGGCAATAATGCCGCAAGTGTAAACGAAACGTGGAGATAAAACGTGGATGAATAAATGTGGAAATCGTTACGGACGCTAGTCGTGGCGACGACCAATAGGGTACGGCCGGTGCTATGAATACGTCCGTACGTATACTAACCGAACCACCGTATATTGGATCAAAGGGTGTCGCGTGTGCTAAATAAATAGCTTCTATATGTACGCCGCGGGCAATAGATATAGCCGCATTGCTAATTCGTCAACGACTGATGCAGGATATTTTCGGTAAAGTACACTTACTCGCTGAAATATTTGCTATACGGCCAGAGCCCGAAGCGGAAACATCCAACCGCGATCGTGGAGTTGATTTGGGAGGCAATTCTTGTATGTCGGTCTGACTTTTCGATCCCCGATAGATTTGTGTAGCGCTGCGACCAAGAGATTCGATGATTTGTCGCGAGAATATGGAAACGGCACGCGACGTCATTAGCCGGAGTTGTCGGCGCTATAATAATCCAGCGAAACGACGCTTGGTTGTCGTCATCGGAAGCCAGGCGATCGGTCGGTCATTCTCTCTCTTTCTCTCTCTTTCTCTCTCTCTCGATTCTCATGAAAAGCAGTTACGCCTGGACCGTTGCCAAGATGCTCCGTCGTCGGAGCATCGTCTCCTCTTGTCCCGCGTCCCGGTAGTGGTTTCGATTTCTGCTGATTATGGGGGAGACGCGTGGTGGCAGCGGCGGTGATGATGCTGATGCTGCTGCTGCTGCTGCTGCTGCTGCTGTTGCTGCAAGTACAAGTTGCTCCAGGAGCGAATTGTAAAGTGGAAGAGAAAGAGGAAGAGAAGGAGGAGATGTCTGGGCGTCCCCAGGGGCAACAGGTACTCACACATTGCCATTAGCTTTTCCGGGAGACAGACCGACCGACCTACCTAACGGGGGCAAGGGGGACGAGAGAGATACCCGGCCGCGCCGCCACGTGCTCGCGCTAAATATAACGTCTGTCCACTGTCTGCCTCTTTTCACTGCTCCTTCTCGTCTCGCTGCGCGTGCAGCCCCGACGAGCTCGCGGGACCGTTACCTCTTTCTCGGAAGAGCAGATGTATTTATATGGTAAATAGCGAAGAAACGCGCACACGTTAATAATATGTTTACAAATTTGTTAAATATACAGGCCACTTAATAAGAATATAATAATGTCACAGCATACAAAAGGTGAAACGAGAGCCAGGCAGCTGATATGATGTCCCACCTAGACATTACTCTAAATCTGAATCAGTGGATCACTGATTACCAGTGGCATCCTTGGGACTGATAAACCAGTGATTATCTTAATCTAAAAATCAATGAAAAGTTACTGCTAATCATTGAAAAGTATCATTCTTATTGATCAGCGTATTAATTAATACACAATAAATTCATTGATTTTTCAATTCAGATCATCATTGATTACCAGCGGCACACTTGGGACTGATATCAGAATTATTCACTGATAATCAGTGATTATCCATAGATTCAGAGTATATCATTAATACGATTCATCCCGTGTCTATTAATCTATTAATTTATATTAATTAATCTGAAATATTAACGCGTACTTGTCCGGACGAACGTTTCGTTCGCGTGCAAGACCGGCGTCTGCTGAATTCAATCGGCGACAGCTGCACACGTGCCGATGTCAATTCTGAATGAACTTTGAACTTCTGTCTTCTTCCGTCCGAAAGATAGGCGGGCATTTCTTCGTCAGTCCGAGGACCAAAACTCATTATTATACTTTTACGTGGGGAATGGAAAGTTTCTCGTCCGGTACGCGAGCACAACGGGTGCGTATTGGATTACCCTGTTGTCCTAGTTGCGACCGCGATAAACTCTCTTCATATGCGATTCCTCACCTCGACGTGTGCATTTTTCATACTCCCGGCCGCCCCACTCCTCTATTCTCTTGGCATACACCGTAATCTAGATGTTTTCCATCATGTCATCTGTGTATCACTCGTGTAAATCTCGCCGTTGAATTGTAAGAGTGATCGAATTATATTTACTCTCTAAATCTGAATCAGTGAAATCTTACTGATTTATAGTGCTTCACTTATCACTGTGATTATCAGTAATTATTCACTGTCTTTTAGTGATTCCGTTTAAGAAGGGGGGTACTCTACTACACCGAGAGAAATTGTTTGGTAGAATAGTGATCAAATGAACTTTATAGTTATACGGTACCAAAAACTTAGTTACATTTAACAAAACTTTTTGTAATTTATTATACGAAAATAATTATTTGGTTAAGGCTACAAATTGTTTGGTCAAAACAACTATATATTTAGTAACTATCACTATAAAATTCATTTGATCACTATTCAATCAAACTTTGGTTGATTTTACCAAACATTTCTCTCAGTGTACTCTCACTGATCGGAGCCAGTGCATTATCGCTGAAAGAAAGAAAGTATTCACATTGGAAGAAGAAGAAGAAAGATAAACTCTGAAGTAGTGCAGCCAATTCAGCTGAAAAGAACAGGCCTGTAGTTATAAGTATACCAGTGAAATGAGGCTGTTCACTTTCTCTTTCAGTGAATAACACAATACGCTGATTCTGATTTAGAGAGCACAGGATTGTTCTCCATTTCGTCTCTCTTGCCAGCTTGTAACAAATACGTTAGCGGGATTGTCATGTAGTTTGGGGAATTTCGTTATAATTGAATCGCGGGCTCTTCTCGCGGCTCTTGAAGAGAGCCGACGAGGAGTCAGAAGGAGGCGGAGTAGGAAGGAAGAAGAAAATGGCCGATGGGGCGGCTTATACGAATAACTCTCGAGGTTGGCACGGTCACGTCGCGGCCCTCCGTCCGACTCCATGTTCTCTCTCGTCGTTCTCTCTCTTTCTCGCACGTCCTCCCGGTTCCTCCCGTCTGTCTGCCCCGTCACCGACATGCCACGGCCAATTTCTGTCCCGCCGCATTTGTCTCTCTTTGCCAATCGTAAAAGCGCTT